>OZ025289.1:77192619-77498125 GCA_964019185.1 Maratus speculifer
CCACTTAATGCAGTTTCCCAGCAGTGTGCATTAGCAATGTGACACAAATTGTCGGATATCTCGAAAACGTCTCGCTTCCGACCTGTGATTCCATTGAGTTTTTAATACTCACGATGTTATCTTTTCAACGATACCACTTTCGTTAAAATCGAGACTAAATTTTTTTGCGATTCCCCTTTAAGTGTGCACTAACTACGTGACATAAATTATCGGATATCTCGAAAACGGCTGATTTGCGACGAGTAGTTCCATTGAGTTTTTTTACTGCTCACAATGAGATCCTTCCAACGATACCACTTTCGTCAAAATCGATGACTTACACTTCTTGCAGTTCCCTAGTAAGATAATTAACGTCAATCTTTTTCAAAAAAACTTTATCAACAATTCTTGAACGATTATACATCGATAGGTACCTCGAGCGCACCTGATCTTTCACGCTGAATGCCACAAAGTACAGTTTGTATGTAATGGGGAAATGCGATTTTCTCAAAAAATATGTGATATCGCTTGATTAGGTTAATCATTATAGTTTTCCTTCACGGTTTAAATAAACTACTATTATTAATATTTTTTCATAATGTTAGTTTCACCAGATTTGAAAATAGGAAGAGGAACATATTCTTGCAATACAGTAGAACCCCGCTAATACGAATCCCGTTAATCCGAACTTCCGTTTAATCCGAATCTATTTTATTTTCGAGAATTATACTTGAACAGATAAATTGAAAAGAAAAACTTACGGAACTTTACGGATTACAAGATGAATATAAGGAAAAACGTGTAGAAGTTAGAATTAAACAAAAAACGGCAGTAGAGCATGTTTTTTATTCTTTAACACTAGAACCGCGGGACTTTCCGTATACCTAGAACCGCGGAGCGGGTCAATTTGACCCGATATGGAAAATGATATATAAATATGCCTAAATACTTGATTTGGTTAGTTAAAAGATTATATTTTCTTATAATAATCAATATTTCTCAGTATTTACATTATATTTCACACATAAGGTCAGCCGAAATTACCTATATTTCTGAAAATTACATTTTATTAAGTATGATGAAAATATATTGAAGAAATATTCAACATATATTTTAAACATAAATGAACATAGATATAAGATACATTAATAAAAATAGATTATCCTATTCAATTAAGTTTATATATAAAATTTTTGAATAATTTTTAAAAATATAAAAACTGCAAGTTACTAGTTTTACTGATTTATCTAATCCAATTTATAAAATTCATTGCTTGAAAAAACATGGCTAAAGATTTTGAAATTTACCAGAAACACATGGCTACATTATATTTTGAAGAAATATCTTTAGTTTTACTTTCATATTTGTAATTGTGATAACAAATTCTTCAATGATTAATTAGTGTTCTTCATCGTTTCTAGCCTTTCTTCTTTCCCAAACGACTCTTTTTTTTTGGCACATAACAAATTGTCTTGAATAAATTGATGTATACTAATAGATAATGAACGTATACAAAAAGACTTATACTAACTAATTTTCCGGTTGCAGATTTGCAAAAAACCCAACCATTGACACAAGTAAAATACAAAATATTATAAATTGCATTCACCGGCTTCACATAAGAAGTGGGCTTGACATATGCCGAAATCATGTCAAATAACATCATGTCAAATAACATCATGTCAAATAACATCATGTCAAATAACAAAGCCACACCGAATTTAGTTGCGTTGTAGTAATCAAGTGTATTTAGTATTTTTAAAAAATATCTAAAGTTTCAACAGTAAGATGTAAATTGCTCAGGAACAAAGCATTTTTACACTTTTCTCCTTGGTAAACAGCTAAGCTGATGTGTAAATGTGTTAGAAGAACAGCCGAATGTCATTCTGATTTTGACATTTTTACAGAGACTTGTATTTCTCGGCTTAGGAATTTTACAGATTCTATAAGGTCACTTTATTTATAACCATCTGCAAGCAACTAGAACACGATAAGATACTGAAAGTATCTGGTTTTTTTGTTAGACTTATAATGAGTAAACCTACTTACAGATTTTGAAGGAAATAAGTACTCATCTACGCTTATGTTAGGCCTTTTACATAGTTAGTCTTGCAGTTTTCTTGTCATCTTCTTTATTTCCAGATGTGAATGTGCACGATATTGCTTATTTATTTTTTCAGATTTTCATGAATATAAAGATAAAATTTTGTCACATTTTGTTCAAGTCCTTAATTCTTGTTTTTTTATATCCAAATTTTTATTCGATAAATATCATAAATTTTCGTTCTTACTGATAAATTTTCAACTATACTCTAATGAAAAAGTCCAACAACGTTAAGAATATAGGCAGAGTCGTTGTTACTTTCATTTCCATTATTAGAATTTAATCTTCTACGTTTACTTAATATTCATCCTCAGCCATTTGTATTCTCACTTATTTTCAGATAATAGTTGTTATTATTAGAAAGCTTCTTTAACAGTAATATTAAGAAATCTGAAATCTTATCTATATTTTCATTAAAGCAGAATAAAAGCAACTTAAATACTAGTTTTAAATATTTGTTGTAATTTTCCGCTTCAATAATCTATTATTCCTATCAAGTATATCAGATCTTGATTATAAATTTTAACTATTCCCCCTTGCAATTCTGCCTTTTAGCGAAATTAGGAGTGAGGCAGATATACTTTCTTATTACTTCAAAAGAAATGCATCTCTATTTTGCCATTTATGCGTAAAAACATATTACGGGTCAAATTGACCCACTTCACGGTTCTAGGTATAAGTAGTTAAAACTGAAAAATTATTTATGTTATTTGCTTCTAAATACTAAAATTTGTTGTTTTCCTTAAAATATTAAAAGTCGGGAGAGAAAACATTTTTTCAATGAAAACTTTTCGCGCGGCGATAAATTAAACATTGATTTGGGTCAAATTGACCCGCTCCGCGGTTCAAGTGTTAAACAGCTGGAATATAGTTAAAAAACTACTCAATAATGTAAAACTACAACATTTTCACATGAACATAAGATGAAAATGTGTTCTGTGGCCCTATTCGTACTAGCCATCTTAAAAAATGTATCGAGTATTAGTTTGTATGCGAGTCACAAAAGAAATTCTTTTCTAAATGCAAAATATATTTCATAAAAAATTATTTTTTATTTTAAAAGATTGATTTCCCCAATATCAATGTTTTTTTTTCTCCTTTCCCTTGTCGACCTGGTGACTGAGTTATTCGCGGTTTCGAATCATTTGTAATAGGTTGTTAGTTTAATTGCTCATTCTGAAGTTCCATTTGATTAATATGAACATAAAAGGCGAAATTAAACAAGGGACACTATTTTTTTCCAGATTATCCAGCATGCCAACCTTACGATGTCGAATTATAGAATATTTATTGTACTAATAAGTATTTATAACTAATATTTTTTAGCGTGTGCCATTTTTTTTTTATTTTTACAGAATCCGAACTTTTTGTAATTGGAACAGGTACCAGTTCCAATTAGTTCGGATTAGTGGGGTTCTACTGTAAATTTGTGAAAATATTATACTTTGAAGTAATTTAATTAACTCTGGTGATATTTTGCTAAAATTTTTGTGAATGGATTATAAACAGTAAATATTTTAGTCAATAGCTTTTAAAACTCTCCCAATCTTAAATTTTTCCTGTTCCATAGTTTTTGAGTAAAAGACTGACACAGACAGACAGACAGACACAATCTCGATCTTATACCATTTTTGCTTTTTAAATATGGAACCCTAAAATCTAATAATATAAATCATGTCTCTTTCTTTCTTTTAAAGGAACAATGAAGTAATTTAGTTACCACCATTACAGAAATATAATCAAAAATTACAAAATAATAACAATATTTCGGAAGCTAATTCAGATTTTGAAACTCTGAGAACTTATATGACATTCTCGGATCCATGCTGATAATTGGTCGTAATTTTATTGGTCAGGATCCGATATTCTGAGAGGAATTTTAGAGAAATTCAAACAGAGAGATAGATTTTAACATAACTGATTCACTTAAATCTATAGTTTTCATTATTATTACATTTATTACATCAGCAGAGTGAGGGGAGATCTCTATACTTCCCTCTGTTTTATTAAACTGATAATCGCAAAACTCCTATATTCATTATCTTATATGAAGGATTCACAACCATAGTAGACCAAATTCGTTTTGAAAAAAAAAAAAAAAAAAGTTAATCTATTTAGAAAGTAAATAAAATATGTATTATTCATTCCCATACTGAACTAAGTCAGTTTTCGAATACTTTCTTATGTATGTCATCTGTTTGCAAACTTGATTTATCTTGGGAGTGGATGAAACAGATTTTATGAATCTTCTAAATGGACTAACAAATTTTTTTCAAGGTACACTTGGTCTTCAATGGTTGTGAACCCCTCATATATTATAGTAAAAATTATTAAAATGTTGCTGTTATGATAGTGGCGTCAATAAGTTTGTGTTTCTTTAAATTATCTTGAAAAATGCTATTTGAAGTACGGTGTTGTTTTCACATAGCTGTCAGCTTCCTCCTTAAAAAATTAGTTAGACATATTTTGAACGAAAAAATGTTGTTTATTACACAATAGATATATCTTTTCCCTAATTATATAATGTCATAAGTTCTTTATTATTTATTGTTAGTCCCAATTGTTTAATTTAATTTAAAATAACGTATTCATTTTTTTTTTTATTATTGCTACTACACTCTGATAATCTCTCTACCAAAAGAAATGTAAGAGCATACAATAGTTCAGAGCCCTCCTTCCCCTTTTCCTCTTCTAAAGAAAATTGTCAATAAATTCCTGTCGCTAATCCTTTCGTGATTGATGCAAAGCTGGAAATAAATCTCAAAATAAATATCTGGAAACAAATGTACGTAGAGAAATAATGCACGGCTGTTTGTGGGGCATTGTAACTTCTAAAAGTCTTTCTTGTAATAACAATCTAAATAGAAAGAGAAAGAGAAAACATCACTCTTTAATAGCATTCAATAAATTATAAGGAAGAAATATGTGGAAATGAATTTATCAAAGTTGTACTCGGAATTTTCAATTAGATTAAAAATAAATAAAGTAATAGAGTTACTTTATGCTCGATATTTAAAGTGATATGGTATATAATTTTTAGGTTAGATTTCTTTTTGCGATTTCATATATTTTACAATGCTAAAACATTCCCCATTAAATCTTTAAATTGAAGAGAAGTTATATATGTGTTTAATTTGCAAATTATTACTGTTATTATTATTAGGATGAGAAGATATTTTACTGATATTTTACAAAAATAAGCAAATATATAATAAAATGATAAATAAATGCAAGGAAACTATCCAACTGAATTTATTATATCTTCTCGTAAAAATAAAATAAAATAAAATAAATATGTAAATAAATCTGAAATAAATAAAAAAGCCGTTCAACAATGCAAAAGTGTGGCATAATCACATATTTATTTTTAAACGTAGAAACATCAAACAAGCAAGAATGAATATGAAAGTGATTTTTAATCATATTGTGTTTATTATTTTTCGATAACTAGATTGCAGTTTGAGTTAGAAGTGATTGTTAGATCATGACAATTTTTAGATGGCGAAATTCAGTTTATAGCTATGACAATATTTTCTGAATGTTTAACTATCTGTATCGGAAAATGGAAAACACTATTAGATTTTATAAATTTTTAATAAAAGAGCACGTGAAGAATTTTGCATTATAGAAGGAAGGATATTCCAATGTGGACGAAATAAAATTACCGTTTATAGTCAGGAACGACAATTTATTTACTTCTGTGTGTCAAAAAACTCGAAACCTCGATTTATGGATATTCTAATGGGTCAAAAGAAATATAAATTGGAAAATATTTGACATAAAAATTAATACTTACAGATTTTTATTACTAAATTCATTTTTATTTCTGATAGTTCCTAATTTCTTTATTAAGCTATATGAGCTCAATAATATGGATAAATCAAATTGAAATCATTAATAATGAATTATAAATGACATCTCATATTATATTAAAAATCTCGGTCAAGTTCGTTCATGGGCAAAATCGGACCGAGGGGTGGAAATAGGGAGGGTTTTTGTGAAAACAGAAAAAACATCATAACTTCTTATTTAAAATATATATTGAATCAGTTTAAAGTTTATATTACTTCGAAAAATTGGAACAAATGTTTATGCATGACAGATTTTTCAAAAAGTTAAAAATGGGTTCAAAGAGATTTTAAGAGAAAAAGATTTATAACTTCGTTAATTTACAAAGTATCAAATCCAAATAAATTTTTTATAAATAATCTTAAAATTATCTAAAATTTTTGTACTTACAGGTTTTTGATAGGAACAACTCTCACCGATAAAAAATAAAAATAAAAACGTAAACAAAAAGGGGCTGTTAGAAAAAGAAAAAAATTCTTAAACTATCAAATCCGATTAAATTTAAATTTATTTTACATCTTCTCAATAATATCTACAACTTTTATATTAAAAAAATTTTTTATAGGACCCGTTGTTATAGCAAAATAGATTAAACAAAAATAGTAGTTGTAGAAAAAACCTCAAATCTAAACTGCTTATATTCTGACTCAATTCTTAATTTTAAACGCATCCAAATGGCAGTCCTCTTATTTAGAACTATAGAATGTGACGTATTGGCCAGTTTTTGTAATAAAGCCAGAATATGTTTTTAAAAAGGCTGCTAATATGGGTATTTTGAACAGAATTTCCCGAAGCAATCGTGATTGAAAAATTGAGGAAATATTCAAATAACAAATTGTTTTTTTTTCTTACTCATTTTTAAATCCATTTTTGCTCGCAAGCATATCTAATTAACACGTTATCTTATTTAGGAACTGTATAATGTGCCATATTGGTCAGAAGTTTGATAAAAGCTGAATATATTGAAAAAAAAAAAAAAAAAAAAAAAAAAAAAAAAAAAAAAAAAAGCTGTCAAAGTGGGTATTTCGTACAAAATTTCCCGAAGCAATCGTGACTGAAGAATTGAAGATGCATAGAAATAACAAATTGTTTATTTTATGATTCATTTTTTAATTCAAACGTATTCAATTAACAGTTTTTTTCTTATTTAGGAACGATATAATATGCCGTATTTGTCGTTTTTTTTTAAATAAAGTCAGAATATATTTCAAAATATTCTGTCAAAATGGGCATTTGATCCGAATTTCGCTTAAAATGATTTTGATAATACCAGTTCTTACAGAAAAATGAAATTAAATATTTTTCAAAAACGGTCAAATAAAGTTGTTAAACTGGATTTATCTCTAATCATAATTTATTTATTTATTTATTTATTTATTGTTGAAATGGGCACTCTTCGAAATCTACCTCTGCCTACAGGCGAAGCCGTTAGGGATTTTTTAAATTAATATTCTTAAAAAAAAAAAAAAAAAAAAAAAAAAAAACATAATTATAATAATGACAATTTTTTTTTTCAGTTTGTATCTTGCAAGACATTTTTTTTCTTGCATTGTATTACATTACATTACAGAACTTTTCATAAATTCCAACAAATAAAATCTTTTTGAATAGTAAAGTTGCAAAAAAAGAAAATTTATCTGTTTTAAGGTACAAATATTCTATTACATTGATTATATATTCTATAATAAAACTGTCACCTTGTAAAATTTTTCAATTTATTCTAGATGAAAAACAGAATTTGTAGGAAAGTAAGTTTCTTGCAGAACATTTAATTGAAATACAAGCCTGAAAATTATTGAAAAGAATAAATTTAAAATGATAATAAAATACTAAAATTTTTATGAACTTCTGAAATTCAAACTCGCTATTTTTTTTAAAATATATATTTCCAGGGGATAACTTTTACTCACAATAGACTTCGGGATTCAGGTATTCTTATTGGGTTACCGAGAAATCGAATACCTTTTGTCGTTTTTGTAAAAAAAAAAAAAGAGAGAGAGAGAACTGTCTAAGTAACTTGAAAGATGAGGTTTTGAACTGGTATTCTGAATAACGGCATGAGGATTGCCTGGTAGGAATCAGCCATAAGTTAAATTTTACATTGAAGTAGTATATGTTATAAAGGCCAAACGTATCTGTGCGTAACGCATACGTCATTTTGCGAATGGCAACACTTTCTCTTGCAATTTCGGATTTGCAATTTTCGCTACTGGAAATTTTAAACTTCTAAATGTCACACATTTTTAATTTTCATACCGTCGTATAGAGAAAAAAATGTACTTTTAAATGCAATTTGTTTTAAAGCTGTATCTTAATTTGTTTTTGAAATATTATTTATTACTTTTTTTTTTTTTTTTTAGTTCCAATTTTGAAATTTTGGCAACAGAATTACTCCATTTTCTCTTAAAATGGAAAAAAAAGTAGAAAATAAAACGCGTACAGTATTTCAAAAATATCGTCTGTTATAAAACCCAGTGAATTTCGGTTTTATTTAGTTTAATAATTTGGATAATTGAGTTTTATAATATTTTGTTTAATTGTAGCTTAAAATAATGTTTGTTTGAGAGTTAGAATGACAGTATAAGATGTATTTTTTACTGTAACTAATTTTGTAGATATGTTATAAATCAATGAAACAGATCTTTCTTAAAGATTTTCTTTCGTCGAATCTCGATGGGTTCCACCTCTTTATAATAATAGTAAACCTCTGTTTGATTTTTGTATCCACAGAGGAATATAAATACTTGAAATTCTAGAAACATTCTAGCTATTGATCAGTGCAATATAAACATTTACTTCGATTTCCAATTGCTAAACATATTGAGGTAAAGCGCATGTTTTCAGGCTTTTTATTTATTTTTAAAAAATTGAATGCTCAGAAATGCTCAGTAAAATCGTAAAAGAAAAAAAACTAAATAAGGTATGTTATAAAGGTTGACGGTATATCCTATATAACGGATGCTATTGATTTTATTACAATCAGAGGGTATACGGTGTTCTTCAAATATAAGCGTATTAATATTGCGTAATTTGCTCTTTTTAAAATTAGCGATAGCGTGGTGTTTTTTTTAAAATTTTCAAACTTGCGATTTTTTTAATTATTTCTTTACATTATTGATTTATATTATTTGCATGCATTGGATATGAATATGACACAGTTATCATATACGCAAAGGTTTTGGTACGATTCTTTTTCAACATCAATTTGGCAAAAACCTCATTTTCGAATACCAGTTACACATACACTTTAAATTTAAGACAATAAGTTTAAACTGGTGTTAATCAACTGAAGTGAAAAAAACTTCTTTAAAACACCATAAAATAAATTAAATTGCTCAAGGCCTTTCTAAAGAACTCAGTCTTTCTTCGTCAGGCGCAAAGAAGACGTGTGTCTACTATGAATGTAGCGGCAGTCGTCCCTCTACCCTAATGATAAAGAACCTATTTAGGGTTCATGGGTAATTCGGAAGAGGTTACTGCATATTTTCTTTCATGATTATATTAAAAATTCCTAGACTTAAAAATATTTGTCTTTCAATTTAAGTAGATAGAAGAAAAAAGAATCGCTTTGTGATTTCATAATATACATGTTTTCAAATGCAGTGCATTTCAAAATGAAAATAATTTCGTGAAGATATCAGAAAGCATCCCGTTTGAATTTGAGCTTAAAGTAGTCTCTGAATATATTTAAAAAATTGGCTATAATTTTGGTATTGGTTTAACTATTCTCATTATTCTTTGTTCTTTAAAAAATATTACTGAAACCATGAATCTAAGTTTACATTTTTAAAACTCTTATCTGTTTTATAGCACGCAATTGTCCGCTTTGTACATATTTATTTGTTTTATTTTGCTTATTTTCCTTACTTTTGCACTTTATTTTAAATACATGATTTCATGGATATTATTTATTATACAAAGAATAAATTGATTTAAAAGATTATTTTAAATCTATTCAAATGTTTTAATAAATTTTACTAAAGAAACTTTTTATAATAAATTACCATAATGCTGGTTAGTTATCATTCTGAAACCCACAATTTTACCCATTTAATATTTTTTTCCCTTACAGTTCGACAAACTATGCATATTATTTGAATTATTTTTGCTAATAAGAAATGGCATATATTTCTGGTATGTTTGCACTAAGTTACAGTTGTCAGAAGAAACAAGATAAAAGAAAATATTTCTCCCCTTCTAATTGAAATGAAGCTACACAGAAAATTTTTTTCAACTTAAAAAAGGATTAAGAAAGAGAACAATGCTTGTCAAATAACAACACGTCGCCCTAATATCCTAGAGGTATAACTAAATTGAAGATGTTTGAGAATTGCACTTTTTCAAAATTGCAATAGGATAAACGTTTTCTTTTGTAATTCTAATGATAAAATGTTGGAATGATTGACAGCTTAAACTATATAACACTCTTTTCAGAATTTAACAAAGAATTGTTAAGGATATGTAAATGCTTTTCTTCACCTCCATTTTAAAAATAAAACTTGCAAACACAATTCTCTGGGGCTTTAATTCTTGCAGGTGAGGATTCTATAGAATTAAACGGTGGTCCTTTTAAATAACAGTCCTTTAAATGGTTAAACAAAATAGCACCAATTCTTTTGAATGCCATTGTGTTCTATTCTTTATACAGTATCATGATGACTCTGACAGTTTGAATTTTTTTCATCGAAATAGTTTTAAAACACACACATTCAATAAGTTCTGAAATTAAGTGGCAATCCGCACACAAAGATTTTAATCGATTCAGATTAGGATGGTATGCAGGGCCCGACTTAGACAGTGGGGAGCCCTGGCGAAAACATTTTTAGGGAGGGGGAGGGCCTTCTGTCTTAAAATTTTTCGTGAATTATACTGAAGTGACTAATACTAAAATTCTTATATTGTATGTATACATAAATTTCGAACCAAGTACTATTCACATGTATATATAATAGAATAACAAAGATAATTTAAAAAAAAACTATAGAATGCATTTTTTTCGATTATAGGAATATTAGGATAAATTTAAGCCATTAAAATATAAATACGCTAAATGTTGGCTTTTTTGAGGATGTAACTAGTACCTGAAGTGTGCGTGGGGCACGGAAATGAGGAGGTAGGAGAAGAAAGCCCCTTAAAGATGGAAAAAAAAAATTTGGTCATTTTTAGCCATTTTTTTAACCATTTGGCACTTCTTCAACGAAAACTTATACCAGTCCTTGGGGGGGGGGGGGGGCTAAAGCCGGAGGGGGGGGCAGGGGAAATTTCCCCGCATGCCCCTGCAATAGTCAGGCTCTGGTGGCATGAGAAACAGAGTATCACATTGCACCATGCTTGGAAAAGTACAAAGATTTTTTTTTTAATGTGTGCGCGGGGGAGAGTAGCAATTCTACTACTAAAAGTTTTCAAAGCATTCTTAAAATAGTAATTTCTGCGGGGAAACATTCTGATACATTTACAAGGCCGTGAGGTAAAGTTGACCCCTCCCCCCCCCCATGAGAATAATCAGGAGTTTCCTTAAGGAAGGCCAAATGCTTAAAAGAAGCCAAAAGTGATCAAAATTCATATATGTTGAGACATTTAGGGAGGGAGTGTGGTCTCCCTTTCCTTCCCAGCTTTCAACACTGAATGCCACAAATGCAAAAAAGGAAATTATATCATTAAAAAAACTAATGATTAAAATTTTTTTACAGCAACTTAGTATTATACAACAAAGTATTATTCAAAAGAAATTCTGTATTAATGTTTCCTCGTAACGTGATAAGTTAAAACCATTAATTATGGCTCTTTTTAAGCCCTCTCTTACATACCCGATCTTATAACATACCCGAAGTAAAAGTTTACAAAGAAATGCTCTTATCAAATAATACTTTTTTTTTTTCTAATATTATCAAACTAGAAATTTTTCTCAAAGTTGCGACCATCTTATTAGGATAGCCTGTGTACAGATGTGACCAGTACGGAGTACAAATTTTATGCATACATACGATATGTATGAAATTTATTATAAACTGCTTTCACATTACTGAAGAAAAAAAAATCTGTAGATAGAAGGTGAATCCCCAGAATGATGCTTGCCCTGAGGCCGTCCATATTCTTACTGGGATCCTGTACATTTATTGACTTATTTTAGATCATAAAAGCATGGCGCTTGTACGCCCGACTGTTTGGAAAAGACTAGACTATTATTATTATTATTTTAAATAAATTACCTATAAATAAATAATTTTATTAATAATTATCGGATAATAATTAACGGATTATTTAATTAATAATTATCTGTTTAATACCCTTTTCTTCTTAAGAGTGTTCTTAAATCGATAAGGCTAACTTTGTGACATAAGTTTTATTTTTATTTATTAATTTATTTATTTTTTGTTCGGAAATGCATGAAACTAGAAGGTGTTGTTGTTCAGAAACTATCTAATCGCACTTATTTTCCTGTTTTTAAGTTCGATTCGAAAGCGTTTTCATACAATCAGACCTTCCAATTTTATATCGATCCAATAAAAAAAAAAAATTTGTAAATATGTCAAAAAGTTTTGCTCTTATTGAACAGAGCAGTTGAGAACACCCTTAAAGTAAAATGTTTATCTAAAAACTTGATTAAAGTGAATAAATATCTGAACCTGAAATCATTTTTCCCTTCTTTCCTTCTTGATTTTCGCGGGAAAAAAGTTGCATTATGGTAATATTGGAACTTTAATTATTTAGTAATAATCATTTTTTGCATTTGTTAATTGACTTTAAATTTGTGAAAGTAAAAAAGTCATTTTATTTAAGATACTTTTTACTGTCAATGATTATTCTGATGATTAAAAGGCAACAGTTGTGAAGACAATGAATGCAGTCTCTTCCCACGGGGCGCTTTGGTTAAAATATTTCTTTACCCCTAAAAAGGTTATGACTTCTTACCCCCCTATTGTTACAGGTGACCATTAAAGAGATAGGGGGTGTCATGTGATCAAGAAATTGGTTCTAAATGGTTAATACTGAAAACAGTTCGAGGTTAGAGGGATAACAAAATTATTACGATCGCAGTTAGTGTATGTTCCCTTGTGTCGTACAGTGTCTTTGGCTGTTCATTTGTAGTTACTTCTGTTTCTGTTCGCTAAAGTTCCTGTCTGGATTTTTACTAATTTCATTCGAGGATGTATGCAGCTAAAAGTGGTAAGTTTTTTATGATTTATCTCTTAATGTGTTTTCAATATTACTATCAATAAAATAAACATTTTTTTGTGGAGGGGAGGGGGAGGGGGGAAGGGTTAAAAATAACATTTTACTAAAATTAAATTAAGGATTGCGGTGCAGTTTAAATTTAACGAAAAAGTATTCTCAAATGAATGATTCTTACTTTATAATAACTTCTTATTTTATTGATGAAAAAAAAATAATTTAGATAATTGGACATTATGATTATCTATTGAATCTTTGAATAAGGACAATAATAGTAATAATAATAAATTGTGTTATTGAATTTAGTTGATTTTTTTTTTTTTTTTTTTTTTTTTTTTTTTTTTTCGTAGAATACTTAAGGTTGGTCAAAAATATTGTTGCGAAGCGAAATACAAGATTATATATGACCTTAAAATTCGACATTAGAGTGAATTTTTAACAAGTTGATAGAAACTGTTTTAATTGCAATTATGTATGTATTTTTAGTATTTGATTACGCTTTTTTTATTTAGTATTTCTTTTTAATTTCACACATGTTCAGTTCAATGTTTATTGTGATTTCTTCGCGTATTACACAAATTTTTAACGTATTAAATGAAAAAAAATATATATATATATACTTTTTTATTTTATTGTATAACAATTTTTAAATGTCACAGAAATCTTTGTCGTTTTACAGACTATTTAAATGGATTAGGTTTTTTTTTTTTTCATCACGAAATGTATATTTATTATCAAGTATAAAAAATAAAAGGTAAATAATCAGTGGAAGTATTAATCACTCATTCGCATGGAAATTCTATTTAAAATGCTCGATGCTTCGAATGGCCATTTAATCACATAGTTGAACATTTTATACTTGTAAAAAGTTTTTTATTCATATTTTATATTGCATGTATATAATTTTAAAAAATATTACTTGGTAATAGAATATCTTTAAATTTTGTTTTTCTAAGTTATTCATGTTTTGTTGTTTACTGTTTTAATTACGGTTTGTTAGTTGCTTTTTCCGAGTTTTGAATTTATGAAATATAATTTATTGATATATAACAATATACTTCAGTTTTTGAAATGAACTTTCAGGTTTCGATCGGATTTTCAAATCTATGTGTGACACGATAACTATCTTAAAGCTTCCAATTTTTTAAAATTTACTAAGTAGACCTTTGATGTCTTCTAAAATAGCTGCGTTATATGTTTGATTTTTGTTTAATTTATCTTTTTCACTTCAAGAATATAAACAGGGTGTTTCTAAATTCATGGTACAAACTTTACGGGGTGATAGTACACATCAAGACAAACAATATTAAATAGGAAACTAAGGGTCCCAAACGTCTTCCAAAGGAGATAGGCGCCATTAAAGTTTAGGGTCCAAAAATTCAAATGATTATAAAAATCAGAAAAATTGGTCGATTCGTTTGCGGTTTTCACTAAAACTATTCTTTATGTCAGTATTGTCTTGAAAATAAATTATAAAGATAAATTTCAAAAAATGCCAATAGAGGGCACTTTAGACTTTGGAGTAACGAACAACTATTTTTTACTGTTATTTTTTGCATCTCATTAAATTTTTTAGAAGCTTAGAAATACACTTAAATTTTGAGCTCAAAATCTAAATCGTTGGGAATGGTTAAGTTGCGCAAACTGAACGGTGGGGAGAGATTCAAATTTCAAATGATTATAAAAAACGGAAAAATTGGTCAATTGATTTGCGATTTTCACTAAAATTATTCTTTATGTCAGTATTATCGTGAAAATAAATTATAAAGATATAATTAAAAAAATGCCGATAGAGGGCGCTTTAGACTTTGGAGTAACGTACAACTATTTTTTACCGTTATTTTTTGCATGTCATAAATTTTTTTTAGAAGCTTAGACATAAACTTAAATTTTGAGATGAAAATCTGAATCGTTTGGAGTGGATAAGTAGCGCAAACTGAACTGTGTTCATTGGGGGTGGGGAGGTTGAAATTTCAAATGATTATAAAAAACGGAAAAATTGGTCGATTCGTTTGCCGTTTTCGCTAAAACTATTCTTTATGTCAATATTTCCTTGAAAATAAATTTTAAAGATTAATTTCAAAAAATACCGTTAGAGGGCGCCATAAACTTTAGAGTAACCAACAACTATTTTTAACCTTTATTTTTTGTATCTAATTGCAATTACTTAAATTTAAATTTTGAGCTCAAATTCTATATCGATAGGAAGGGTTAAGAAGCACAAACTGAACTGTGTTCAGGAGTTAAAATGTTACCCTCCCCACCCCTTGAACACATTTCAATTTTCCGCTAATTAGTTACTCACAACTATGCAGATTTTGAGCTCAAAATGTAAGTTTGAACTTTTGCAAGCATTTAATTTGATACAAAAAATAATGGTTAAAAATAATTGTTGGTTACTCTAAAGTTTAAGGCGCCCTCTAACGGTATTTTTTAAAATTAATCTTTAAAATTTATTTTCAAGGAAATATTGATATAAAGAATAGTTTTAGCGAAAACGGCAAACGAATCGACCAATTTTTCCGTTTTTTATAATCATTTGAAATTTGAACCTCCCCACCCCCATTGAACACAGTTCAGTTTGCGCTACTTAACCACTCCCAACGATTCAGATTTTCATCTGAAAATTTAAGCTTATGTCTAAGCTTCTAAAAAAATTTTATGAGATGCAAAAAATAATGGTAAAAAATAGTTTTACGTTACTCCAAAGTCTAAAGCGCCCTCTATCGGCATTTTTTGAATTTTATCTTTATAATTTATTGTCAAGATAATACTGACATAAAGAATAGTTTTAGTGAAAACCGCAAACGAATCGACCAATTTTTCTGTTTTTTATAATCATTTGAATTTTTGGGCCCTAAACTTTAATGGCGCCTATCTCCTTCGGAAGACTTTGGGACCCTTAGTTTCCTATTTAATATTGTTTGTCTTGATGTGTACTATCACCCCTTAAAGTTTGTACCATGAATTTAGAAACACCCTGTATATATATATATATATATATATATATATATATATATATATATATATATATATATATATATATATATATATATATTGTATTTTGCAACCACAAATATTCAGCGTAGTTGGACAGAATAGAAGCATTTATTGCGGGGGAGGGGGGGGGGGTCCTATAAGGCTTTTTTTTCCTATAGTCTTTGACTTATTTCACTCACATTTTTTTTTCTAAATGTAAAAAATATATACATCAATTTCCCATCGGATAGAGGGAAAAACTTTTAAATAAGTGTGTTTAAAATACTCTCTAAATTTATTAATTGAGATTATTTGAATATTTTTAAAAATATTTATTCTAACATGGAAAATGCGTCAGATATCAAAAATAATAACTAAACGTTTGGGTTTCGATGTAATTGATACTGATAAAAATGGTTTTCCCCTTTTCTTTCATTTTAATTTACTAAAATATTAAATGTCAATCAAACACCCATTTATTTTTCGTTGCTACTCATGCAGATAATATTACATTTTATTTTCATTTGATAAGTTCCTGAATCAAACATATGGGGTTGATGCTTAATACTCAAATCTATCATTGATTTTGAATTTAAAAAAATTTTGAGCTAAACATGAATTTTATAATGATATATTTATTCATTACTAGACGCGTGTACGCAGGTTCAATTTATTCCCTTTTCAGGGAAAATATTTATTTTAATTCTAAAAATTTTATTTGTGTTTGGGTGCATTAGAACTGATTCCCTGGACACCCGCGCCTTCTCTAATTAATTAAAGTTTATCAGTGTTTGATGAAAAACATCTGTAAGTTTAAAGAGTTACGTTATGGAATCTAGAAAAAAAATCTTTTTCTAATTCCTCCCCCCTCTCCCTTCCCGTCCTTAGAGCAAAACAATTCTGTCACTAAAATGTTAAAATGTTTGACTCCAAGTAAAATAAAGTAAATTAATGCTTTTTTTTTCCCACACAAACTGTAAAAGAAATATTTTATTCTGGTTTTCTGGTACAATTTTAACATTAGTGTGTTGAAATAAAGTGTTATAAATGAAATACAATCACGCTTCAAAGGAATAAATGGAAAACTTATTTATTTTGTAATTCTTCCTAATTAATTTACAACTAATTTAATCAGAATACATTGACTTTCCTAAAATACAATGTAGATTTTAAGTATTTCTTTACACCCCCCCCCCCCTTTAATAAAAAAAAAGCAAATAAAAGAAGATTTTGATTCCGATTTTTTTACGTTTGTGGTTAGATCACCTTCTACTTTATACGTGTTTCTCTTCTTTTTAGTAATTAAAAAAAAAATTCTTGAATTGAAATTTTTTTTAGTTCTGTCTCTTTTTTATTATTAATATTTTTTACTATACTTTGTTTGTGTAAGTAGAGAAAGGGGGTGGGGCATAAAATTTCATTAAAATTTTTCATTTTTTTCACTACAATTATGTCAAGGTATAAAATTATCACTAACTGCATGTAGTATCTCGATTTGTGTCATTTGCATAGCATGTGACCTTTCAATTCCTTCCTGCAAAAAGAAATCTTCTATTATCGCAAATTTTATAAAAACTTATATAATTAATTTCAAAGAATAATATATGTACTTAAAGCTATTGCATTAAATATTGAGATTTAAAAAATCTTTTAGTAAGGTCCCTGCCGCCGAAGACACTCGCTATTCCTAAGGGGAGGTTATTTTCTAATACCTCGTTTGCATTTCGACAATTTTTTCTTCCTTTTTTTTTTTTTGCCTTGAATAGCTGAGGTCCTTCTCTACATCACACTTTTGTTACCTTTTCAATTTTGGCTGCACACTATTTTTTATAAAATTACTTCCAGTTTCAAGACTGGTTTCTTTAGTGAAAGAGCTTTATAAAAAAAAAGTTCCTGCGACTAAAATCGAAAAAGTAATAAAAGAGCTCAGTGGGGGAGTGTGGAGAGGGACCTCATCTATCCAATGAAAAAAAAATATTAAAAAATGTCGAAATATAAACGAGATATTAGAAAATAACATTCCCATAGGAATAGCATTAGCTCGCAAGTATTGTTATATTTATTTTTTATAGATCAATTTTGCATGGATCTTTCCCGTTTATGACAGGATTCCGTCTTAAGCAGGTTTTGTTCCATTGATTTTACTGCATTTTATTTTTTCCCTTTTAAATCTGCTAGCCTTTAAAAAAATTAAATTTAAAATTTTATTGTAAAATGATAACGATTTAAAAATATGTGCTTTTTTTGTAAAATTTTATATTTAATTATTTCCAGCTATAACTTTTAAATTATCCCAATTAAAAAAATACTAATCAGTTACAAAAATTAACTTTATGAGAAATTTTAGGATGTGATTTTGTTTGTAAATTATATAGTTAACTATCAAAAACAGAAAAAAATCTAAATCATAACTCGATTATTACTTTTTTTTGCATGTTTCCTAGAACTCTTAAAGTAACATTATTTCCTGAATTGGACGCATTTCAATTTGTGTCTAATCCCTTAAAACCTGACGAGTTATTTAAATGGCCATAACTCTGTGAATTTTGCAGATATGAAGCTGGAATTTTTTGTGTTTAATTCAGAAATGGATAAGGAAAGATTCTTAATTATATTCTTTCTTAATTGAAATTTTTATGAAATTTCAATTGAATTTATTGAAATTTTTAATTAGATTCTTTCTTAATTGAAATTTTTACCCTACGGGGACCGTATAAAAAATTTAAGTGTATTTTTTTTTTTTTTTAAATAGCCCTCTCTCCCCCCATGGAGTTCAAATCTGTATCATTATATTTGGCACCCTTTTTTATGAAACTTTGGAATTGAAATTTTGGGTCTTTGGGTAATATTTAAAGAAACAGCCTGTTGTTACTATATTTATGAATCACCCAGTATATATGGCATTTTCTGCAGTTCGCGATTTTTCCACAATCTACTGTAAAGTTCGTTCTCTAAATAATCTATAACATCATTCATTATTGTTACTACATTTTGATTTTCGCATATTTTATTCATATTAGAGATTCTATTGTGTATGGAGATGCGCCTATAATGGTTGTCGGAAATATGATTGGATATTTATAAAATTTATATTAATGGAAGATTTAAAAACCCATTTCCAGGAATTACTGTCCACAGCCAATAATATATGCGTATTATTTCGGGCAACCCTATGTATAATCCATATATCTAGAAATACGATAAATATCAGTTATTTTTAAAATGCATATGTTAGCTGAAAATGCACATGTAGCAGTTATGGTTCACGGCCAGTTTCGAGAACGAATACTACCTTTGACTATCGTTGTACTTAAACGATAATTTCTATATGCTTAAAAACATAGAAAACACCTTGTAATGCACCTCAGTAAGTATGTCCATTCCATCATGTTTAAAACAGTGCAACATCATTAAAATACACTACATCATTTCAGACTGGATACTATTTCATTATGGATCATACTGTAATAGAATTCTTTTATATGCCTCTGTAAATGATATGCTTATTCAATGTTCTATAGAAAGCATGTTGGCATCCAGATGAACGATGTATACCGATTTGATAATATATGAAACAGAGTAACATCATTAATAAAAAGGTAAGTGCTCAGTTAAACAGATGGGATTTAGCTTATAGGTATAATAATAATAAAAAAAAAACACTAAAAACGGTTTTTCTGAATTGACCGTAATGTAACGGAATACTTTTGAGTGTTCCTGTGAACGAACCATAAGCGGTAGACACTTGAATTTTAGCACCATCGTAAATCTCGATAATATATATATGAAGTATGTAACAATTCGAGCATCTTACACGAGTTAGAGCACGGACAGACAAATGGAATAAAAAAATATTAACTATATCGGTATGTATTAAAAAGACAAAATTTTATAATTTTCAACTATGTTGGAATGTTTTAAACAGTACAGCAATGCATTTAAAAGCACAAATTAAAATTCCAACATTTGTGTAAAAACGTAAATATGACACATAAATAAACACTTTTATTAAAAATTTCGTTATACATAAACAAATTCCGATTAAATCTTGGAAAAGAAAAATAAGAAATCTATGCTAATGTTATAAAGAGGAAAGATTTGATTGTTTGTTTAAATTGAACAGGCTCCGAAACTACTTGACGGATTTGAAAATTCTTTCACCGTTGGAAAGCTACACTATTTTCGGTGAACATAAGTTATAGTCACCGCTTAAAAGGACAAAAATAAATCACCGGATAAACTGATCAAAAACAATTTGAAAAATTAAAAGTTACCTGACACCCTAGACCAGTGTTCTCGCTGGCATTTAACCAACGTTAGTAATTTGGCTAATTAAATATAAAAAACATTCGCCAAATGAGAAAAGTATTAGCAAAATAGATTCGCCATGTAGCACAAAAAAAAACTAACTTTTTAATGTATTTTCAATATGTTCTAAAATAACCCACGTTTTTATAACTGTGACAGCAATTGTTATTAATTTAATTTCAACTATCCGCTACATATATGAAAAATATGTATAGATTAAATGTATATGCATATGTATGAAAAACGAAAAAGAAAAAGCAAAAATTGATCATTAACAATTTGGCGGATCTGATCGCTTGTTTACTAACCAAATGAAGAATTTAGTCGCAATTTGGCGCATTGGCGAGCGAGAACGAGAACACTGCCCTAGACACATGACAATCACTGAAATACATATAAAAATCGTAACTATGAAAAAAAAAAAAAAAAAAAAAAAAAGAGCATTTTAAACTTTTTTGTCCGACCTGATATAAAAGCGTGTGTTTTAATTTTTAATAATAAATTTTAATTTTAAAATTTTTAGCAATTATTAAAAAAGGAAAAGAAATGCTGAAACGCGAATTAATTAAAATTTTCAAAAAAATCACAAAACGATTGTTTCGGAGTTTTCAAAAAAGTTATAACAGATAGTAAATATTTTAAAGATTGGTGAGCATCAAATATGGCGTGGGGAGGGGGGATTTTTTTTAGGGAGGGCTGTCAAATATTTAAAATTGTAACGTTTTCTACCGTTTCAAATGCGGACTTTTCACTAAGCCCAGGGATAAATATTACTTATTTAATATAAAACTTTCAGATAGTTTATAACACTAATATAGATTTTAAAGAGTAGGGGACGTCCAATTATGGATATGAAACGCAATAATTATTTTTGGAAGAACTTGATCAAATATTCAAAACCGTACCGTTTTAAATGCGGATTTTTCAGATCCCAGAGACAGTTATTTAATATAAAATTTTAAAAGTACTTACCCCTATTTTCGAATAACAATTTCATTAAATATCTTTCTTAAGTCCAGAGACAGTCTTGTTGAATTCGTCCCTGGTGGTGAAATGTGAAACAAAAAAAATTACAGAACCCCCCCCCCCCCCCACCTTTTTTTTTCTTGCCGCGCGTGCACAGCACTTCTGCTAAACGGTACCGTAGGCAGCGGGGATTCGGTAGGAGATTGGGTCTTTTTATGACATTTTGCAATACAAATTTTAGGTTTGTTTTAGAATATAATTACGGGCCCGGACGGCTCAGCTAGTATGTTATATTTATTCGACCTAATTGATGTGAAAAGTGTAAGCTCTTATAATTCATATGCTTTCTACGGTTGGAAGGGGGATTAAAATAATCTTTTCCCATGACACTAAGAGTTGCCTCGAAAGTCAATGTTTGATTTTTCGGACGATACTGTCTTCGAAAGGAAAAACAAGTTTTACAGGGAGAGGAAGAAGAAAGAAAGGCGAAACCTCTCAAATCGAAAGAAGTTACTTACTGACACATTTTTATTCATTTACTGGAAGGTTATCTTTTTCAGGAACTATGTAATCAAAAGTTATTTTTCCTTTTTTTTTTTTCTCATGAAGGCAGAAGATATTTCAGAAAAAAAATATCACATATTTGATGAGTCTGAGGATAAATAAAATGATAAGTCTTAAAATATAAACATTCAGATTATTTTTTTAAATTTAACATCTTCATTTACTAAGACGGAAAAGGATAGCAAAAACGTAACTCAAAACCTATGATAGCCACAATAATAAAATTTTGTAATATAAAGAGCATTAGAATATGAGCACCACATATGAATGTCTTTTTTTATTATTATTTATTTACCATTCGCTCCCTTTGTACCCTTGGTAGAGGGAGAGGGGGAAGGCTTCAAAATGTATATCTGAATCTAAGATGAAATGATTTTCAATGTCAGAGGAATTTGCTACCTCAAAGTTCCAGTTGACAGACGTTTTAGATTTATAAAACAAACCTAATGATCTGATTTCTGACACATGAATATGTAAAAAATAAGTTTTTATTTTTTCAAAATGTCTTGAAAAAAATTATTTTAACCACGACATTATTTTCCCCATATATATGGGGAAATAATGGCCTTTATAATACAGATATATATCTATATTATAAAGGCCAAACGTATCTGTGCGTAACGCATACGTCATTTTGCGAATGACAACACTTTGAAATTTTAAATTCAATTTCTGTTTTGTAGTTTTGGCTATTGCAAATTTTTAAGCTTATAAACATCGCACATTTTCAGTTTTTACACCGTTGTATAGGGAAAAATGTACTTTTAAATGTAATTTATTTGAAAACTGTATGTTAATTTATTTTTGAAATATTAATTTTTTTGTAGTTTTTAATACGGTTTTTCTAATTGTTGCAACAGAAGTACTCCATTTCTATTAAAAGCAAAGTGAGAAAAAAGCCGAAATAAAAACAGATTACTGTATATTTATGTTGCCATTTTTTCATTAAAAATGAAAAAAATTGAAATTAAAAATGAGTGCTGTGGCGAGAATATCGTTTATTCTAACACCCGGTGAATTTTGGTTTCCTGTACAGCATTTTATACAGACTTAAAAGAATATAAATAGTTTAGTATCCGTTTCAGCTAATACGCATCGATATTTCAAGTTTTGAAATAACATGATTTCAAAATAATCGAGTTAAAATAGCAATTTTTTTTTTTTTTTTTTTTTTTTTTTTTTTTTTTTTTTTTTTTGTAAGATGAATACAGACATGAAAGGTGCATACGCAAATTTTGCTATGGTGAAAATTATGTCAGGTTTAGATTTCACGGGGGAAAAATTCTATGATTGAGTCGAAGTGGAATAAATGATTTTTTTTTTTTTTCATTTTGGAATACTAACGTAATTGATAGTTTAAGTGATAACTTTATTATAATAACTGATCTTTATTGTTTTTTACAGCATACGATTAAAGTTTAATTTTAACAATTTCTACTACTACTACTACTACTTTTCTGCAGTATTTTGTTAACTTTAGGTTAAATATCATTTATTGAAGAGTTAGACTTCGTCGAAATTCAACAGGTTCTACCTTGTTGCAATAAAAGACAACTTCACATTTCATTTTCAAGGAGAAAATGATGTAAAATAGTAATAATAATAATAGGTCAAGCCGAGTTTTATACTCGTGCATAAAGAACAATAAAATTTTAATTTGGTATTATGCCAGGCACGCTTAAAATGGAAGTCACAATCGTAAAGTTGCAATGCCGAGTTTTTCTAGATAGGTTTTTAATTAATATCTAACTAGGGAACTGCAAGAAGTGTAAGTCACCGATTTTCACGAAAGTGGTATCGTTTGAAACATCTCATCGAGAGCAGTAAAAAACTCAATGGAACTACCCGTCGGAAATGAGCCGCTTTCGAGATATCCTTTAATTTATATCACGTAGCTAATGCATATTGTTCTAGTGCACACTTAATGGGGGGCCGCAAAAAATTGTTTTCTCGATTTTGATGAAAACGGTGTCGTTGCAGAAATATTATTGTGAGAAGTAAAAAACTCAATGGAACTACCCATCTGAAATGAGCCGTTTTCGAGATATCCGACAATTTATGTCACTTAATGCAGTTTCCCAGCAGTGTGCATTAGCAATGTGACACAAATTGTCGGATATCTCGAAGACGTCTCGTTGCCGACTTGTGATTCCATTGAGTTTTTTAATCCTCACGATGATATCTTTTCAACGATACCACTTTCGTTAAAATCGAGACTAAAATTTTTTGCTATCCCCCATTAAGTGTGCACTAACTACGTGACATAAATTGTCGGATATCTCGAAAACGGCTGATTTGCGACGAGTAGTTCCATTGAGGTTTTTACTGCTCACGATGAGATCTTTCCAACGATACCACTTTCGTCAAAATCGATGGCTTACACTTCTTGCAGTTCCCTAGTAAGATAATTAACGTCAATCTTTTTTCAAAAAACTTTATCAATAATTCTTGAAAGATTATACATTGATATGTACCTCGAGAACACCTGATCTTTTACGCTGAATGCCACAAAGTACAGTTTGTATGTAATGGGGAAATGCGATTTTCTCAAAAAATATGTGATATCGCTTGATTAGGTTAATCATTGTAATTTTCCTTCACGGTTTAAATAAACTACTATTATTAATATTTTTTCATAATGTTAGTTTCAATAGATTTGAAAATAAGAAGAGGAACATATTCTTGCAATACAGTAGAACCCCGCTAATATGAATCCCGTTAATCCGAACTTCCGTTTAATCCGAATCTATTTTATTTTCGAAAATTATACTTGAACAGATAAATTGAAAAGAAAAGCTTACGGAACTTTACGGATTACAAGATGAATATAAGGAAAAACGTGTAGAAATTAGAATTAAACAAAAAACGGCAGTAGAGCATATTTTTTATTCTTTAAACAGCTGGAATATAATTAAAAAACTGCTCAATAATGCAAAACTACAACATTTTCACAGGAACATAAGATGAAAATGTGTTCAGTGCCCCCATTCGTACTAGCCATCTTAAAAAATGTATCGAGTATTAGTTTGTATGCGAGTCACAAAAGAAATTCTTTTCTAAATGCAAAATATACTTGATAAAAAAATATTTTTTATTTTAAAAGTTTGATTTCCACAATATCAATGTTTTTTTTTTTTTTTTTTTTTTTTTTTTTTTTTTTTTTTTTTTTTTTGACTGAGTTATTTGCGGTTTCGAATCATCTGTAATAAGTTGTTAGGTAATTGCTCATTCTGAAGAAAATTGTACATAGATTCCTGCGTTAATCCTTTCGTGATTGATGCAAAGCTTTAAAATACATTCCTTCATTATCTATGCAAATTTCTCAATGATGCTTAAAAGAATGATGATATCTGGAAACAAATGTACGTAGAGAAACAATGCACACCTGTTTGTGGGGCTTTGTAACTTCCAAAAACCTTTCTTGTAATAACAGTCTAAATAGAAAGAGAAAGAGAAAACATTATTTTTTAATAGCATTCAATAAATTATAAGGAAGAAATATGTGGAAATGAATTTATCAAAGTTGTACTCGGAATTTTCAATTAGATTAAAAATATATAAAGTAATAGAGTTACTTTATGCTCGATATTTAAAATGATATGGCATATAATTTTTAGGTTAGATTTCTTTTTTCGATTTCATATATTTTAGAATGCTAAAACATTCCCCATTAAATCTTTAAATTGAAGAGAAGTTATATATGTGTTTAATTTGCAAATTATTACTGTTATTATTATTAGGATGAGAAAATATTTTACTGATATTTTACAAAAATAAGCAAATATAAAATAAAATGATAAATAAATGCAAGGAAACTATCCAACTGAATTTATTATATCTTCTCGTAAAAATAAAATAAAATAAAATAAATATGTAAATAAATCGGAAATAAATAAAAAAGTGCGTTCAACAATGCAAAAGTGTGGCACAATCACAGATTTATTTTTAAACGTAGAAACATCAAACAAGCAAGAATGAATATGGAAGTGATTTTTAATCATATTGTGTTTATTATTTTTCGATAACTAGATTGCAGTTTGAGTTAGAAGTGATTGTTAGATCATGACAATTTTTAGATGGCGAAATTCAGTTTTTAACTATGACAATATTTTCTGAAAGCTTATTTATCTGTATCGTAAAATGGAAAACACTATTAGATTTTATAAATTTTTAACAAAAGCGCACGTGAAGAATTTTGCATTATAGAAGGAAGGATATTCCAATGTGGACGAAACAAAATTACCGTTTATAGCCAGGAACGACAATTTATTTACTTCTGTGTGTCAAAAAACTCGAAACCTCGATTTATGGATATTCTAATGGGTCAGAACAAATATAATTTGGAAAATATTTGACATAAAATTTAATACTTACATATTTTTATTACTAAATTCATTTTTATTTCTGATAGTACCTAATTTCTTTATTAAGCTATATGAGCTCAATAATATGGATAAATCAAATTGAAATCATTAATAATGAATTATAAGTGACATCTCGTATTATATTAAAAATCTCGGTCAAGTTCGTTCATGGGCAAAATCGGACCAAGGGGTGGATATAGGGAGGGTTTTTGTGAAAACAGTAAAAACATCATAACTTCTTATTTAAAATGTATATTAAATCAGTTTAAAGTTTATATTACTTCTAAAAATTATAACAAAAGTTTATGCATGACAGATTTTTCAAAAATTTAAAAAATGGGTTCAAGGAGCGAAAAAATGGGGATTTTAAGAGAAAAAAATTCATAACTTCGTTAATTTACAAGGTATCAAATCCAAATATTTTTTTATATATATAATTTTAAAATTATCTAAAATTTTGTACTTACAGGTGTTTGATAGGAACAACTCTCACCGATAAAAAATAAAAATAAAAACGTAAACAAAAAAGGGGGATGTTAGAAAAAGAAAAAAATCCATAACTTCGTCAATTCTTAAACTATCAAATCCGATTAAATTTAAATTTATTTTACATCTTCTCGATAATATCTACAACTTTTATATTAAAAAAAATTTCATAGAACCCGTTCTTATAGCAAAATAGATTAAACAAAAATAGTAGTTGTAGAAAAAACCTCAAATCTAAACTGCTTATATTCTGACTCAATTCTTAATTTTAAACGCATCCAAATGGCAGTCCTCTTATTTAGAACTATAGAATGTGACGTATTGGCCAGTTTTTGTAATAAAACCAGAATATATTTTTAAAAAGGCTGCTAATATGGGTATTTTGAATAGAATTTCCCGAACCAATCGTGATTGAAAAATTGAGGAAATATATTCAAATAACAAATTGCTTTTTTCTTACTCATTTTTAAATCCATTTTTGCTCGCAAACATATCCAATTAACACGTTATCTTATTTAGGAACTGTATAATGTGCCATATTGTTCAGAAGTTTGATACAGGCTGAATATATTAAAAAAAAAAAAAAATAATAATAAGCTGTCAAAGTGGGTATTTCGTACAAAATTTCCCGAAGCAATCGTGACAGAAGAATTGAGGATGCATAGAAATAACAAATTGTTCATTTTATGACTCATTTTTAAATTCAATTTGGCTTTCAAACGCATTCAATTAACAGTTTTTTTTCTTATTTAGGAACGATATAATACGCCGTATTTGTCGTTTTTTTAATAAAGTCAGAATATATTTCAAAATATTCTGTCAAAATGGGCATTTGATCCGAATTTCGCTTAAAATGATTTTGATAAAACCAGTTCTTACAGAAAAGTGAAATTAAATATTTTTCAAAAACGGTCAAATATAGTTGTTAAACTGGGTTTATTTCTAATCATAATTTATTTATTTATTATTGAAATGAGCACTCTTCGAAATCTACCTCCGCCTATAGGCGAAGCCTTTAGGGATTTTTTAAATTAATATTCTTAAAAAAAAAAAAAAAAAAAAAAAAAAAAAAAAAAAAAAATTCTTGCATTGTATTGCATTACATTACAGAACTTTTCATAAATTCCAACTAATAAAATCTTTTTGAATAGTAAAGTTGCAAAAAAAGAAAATTTATCTGTTTTAAGGTACATATATTCTATTACATTAATTATATATTCTATAATAAAACTTTCACCTTGTAAAATTTTTCAATTTTTTCTAGATGAAAAACAGAATTTGTAGGAAAGTAAGTTTCTTGCAGAACATTTAATTGAAATACAAGCCTGAAAATTATTGAAAAAAAATAAATTTAAAATGATAATAAAATACTAAAATTTTTATGAACTTCTGAAATTCAGACTCGCTATTTTTTTTAAAATATATATTTCCAGGGGATAACTTTTACTCACAATAGACTTCGGGATTCAGGTATTCTTATTGGGTTACCGAGAAATCGAATACCTTTTGTCGTTTTTGTAAAAAAAAAAAAAAAAAAAAAAAAAAAAAAAAAAAAAAAAAAGAGAGAGAGAGAGAGAATTGTCTAAGTAACTTGAAAGATGAGGTTTTGAACTGGTATTCTGAATAACGGCATGAGGGTTGCCTGGTAGGAATCAGCCATAAGTTAAATTTTACATTAAAGTAGTATATGTTATAAAGGCCAAACGTATCTGTGCGTAACGCATACGTCATTTTGCGAATGGCAACACTTTCTCTTGCAATTTCGGATTTGCAATTTTCGCTACTGGAAATTTTAAACTTCTAAATGTCACACATTTTTAATTTTCATACCGTCGTATAGAGAAAAAAATGTACTTTTAAATGCAATTTGTTTTAAAGCTGTATCTTAATTTGTTTTTGAAATATTATTTATTACTTTTTTTTTTAGTTCCAATTTTGAAATTTTGGCAACAGAATTACTCCATTTTCTCTTAAAATGGAAAAAAAAGTAGAAATTAAAACGCGTACAGTATTTCAAAAATATCGTCTGTTATAAAACCCAGTGAATTTCGGTTTTATTTAGTTTAATAATTTGGATAATTGAGTTTTATAATATTTTGTTTAATTTTAGCTTAAAATAATGTTAGTTTGAGAGTTAGAATGACAGTATAAGATGTATTTTTTACTGTAACTAATTTTGTAGATATGTTATAAATCAATGAAACAGTTCTTTCTTAAAGATTTTCTTTCGTCGAATCTCGATGGGTTCCACCTCTTTATAATAATAGTAAACCTCTGTTTGATTTTTGTATCCACAGAGGAATATAAATACTTGAAATTCTAGAAACATTCTAGCTATTGATCAGTGCAATATAAACATTTACTTCGATTTCCAATTGCTAAACATATTGAGGTAAAGCGCATGTTTTCAGGCTTTTTATTTATTTTTAAAAAATTGAATGCTCAGAAATGCTCAGTAAAATCGTAAAAGAAAAAAAACTAAATAAGGTATGTTATAAAGGTTGACGGTATATCCTAGATAACGGATGCTATTGATTTTATTACAATCAGAGGGTATACGGTGTTCTTAAAATATAAGCGTATTAATACTGCGTAATTTGCTCTTTTTAAAATTAGCGATAGCGTGGTGTTTTTTTTTTTAAATTTTCAAACTTGCGATTTTTTTAATTATTTCTTTACATTATTGATTTATATTATTTGCATGCATTGGATATGAATATGGCACAGTTATCATATACGCAAAGGTTTTGGTACGATTCTTTTTCAACATCAATTTGGCAAAAACCTCGTTTTCGAATACCAGTTACACATACACTTTAAATTTAAGACAATAAATTTAAACTGGTGTTAATCAACTGAAGTGAAAAAAATTCTTTAAAACACCATAAAATAAATTAAATTGCTCAAGGCCTTTCTAAAGAACTCAGTCTTTCTTCGTCAGGCGCAAAGAAGACGTGCGTCTACTATGAATGTAGCGGCAGTCGTCCCGCTACCCTAATGATAAAGAACCTATTTAGGGTTCATGGGTAACTCGGAAGAGGTTACTGCATATTTTCTTTCATGATTATATTAAAAATTCCTAGACTTAAAAATATTTGTCTTTCAATTTAAGTAGATAGAAGAAAAAAGAATCGCTTTGTGATTTCATAATACACATGTTTTCAAATGTAGTGCATTTCAAAATGAAAATAATTTCGTGAAGATATCAGAAAGCATCCCGTTTGAATTTGAGCTTAAAGTAGTCTCTGAATATATTTAAAAAATTGGCTATAATTTTGGTATTGGTTTAACTATTCTCATTATTCTTTTTTCTTTAAAAAATATTACTGAAACCATGAATCTAGGTTTACATTTTTAAAACTCTTATCTGTTTTAAAGCACGCAATTGTCCGCTTTGTACATATTTATTTGTTTTATTTTGCTTATTTTCCTTACTTTTGCACTTTATTTTAAATACATGATTTCAATGATATTATTTATTATACAAAGAATAAATTGATTTAAAAGATTATTTTAAATCTATTCAAATGTTTTAATAAATTTTACTAAAGAAACTTTTTATAATAAATTACCATAATGCTGGTTAGTTATCATTCTGAAACCCACAATTTTACCCATTTAATATTTTTTTCCCTTACAGTTCGACAAACTATGCATATTATTTGAATTATTCTTGCTAATAAGAAATGGCATATATTTCTGGTATGTTTGCACTAAGTTACAGTTGTAAGAAGAAACAAGATAAAAGAAAATATTTCTCCCCTTCTAATTGAAATGAAGCTACACAGAAAATTTTTATCAGCTTAAAAAAGGATTAAGAAAGAGAACAATGCTTGTCAAATAACAACACGTCGCCCTAATATCCTAGAGGTATAACTAAATTGAAGATGTTTGAGAATTGCACTTTTTCAAAATTGCAATAGGATAAACGTTTTCCTTTGTAATTCTAATGATAAAATGTTGGAATGGTTGACAGCTTAAACTATATAACACTCTTTTCAGAATTTAACAAAGAATTGTTAAGGATATGTAAATGCTTTTCTTCACCTACATTTTAAAAATAAAACTTGCAAACACAATTCTCTGGGGCTTTAATTCTTGCAGGTGAGGATTCTATAGAATTAAACGGTGGTCCTTTTAAATAACAGTCCTTGAAATGGTTAAACAAAATAGCACCAATTCTTTTGAATGCCATTGTGTTCTATTCTTTATACAGTATCATGATGACTCTGGCAGTTTGAATTTTTTTCGTCGAAATAGTGTTAAAACACACACATTCAATAAGTTCTGAAATTAAGTGGCAATCCGCACACAAAGATTTTAATCGATTCAGATTAGGATGGTATGCAGGGCCCGACTTAGACAGTGGGGAGCCCTGGCGAAAACATTTTTAGGGAGGGGGGGGGGCTTCTGTCTTAAAATATTTCGTGAAATATACTGAAGTGACTAAAACTAAAATTCTTATATTGTATGTATACATAAATTTCGAACCAAGTACGATTCACATGCATACATAATAGAACAAATATAATTTAAAAAAATCTATAGAATGCATTTTTTTTTCGGTTATAGGAATATTAGGATAAATTTAAGCCATTAAAATATAAATATGCTAACTCTTGGCTTTTTTGATGATGTAACTAGTACCTGAAGTGTGCGTGGGGCACGGAAACGAGGAGGTAGGAGAATAAAGCCCCTTAAAGCTGAAAAAAAAAAAAAAAACTTTGGTCACTTTTAGCCATTTTTTTTATCATTTGGCACTCCTTCAACGAAAACTTATATCAGTCCTTGGGGGGTCCCTAAAGCCGGGGGGGGACAGGGGAAATTGCCCCGCATGCCCCTGCAATAGTCAGGCTCTGGTGGTATGTGAAGCAGAGTCACATTGCATCATGCTTGGAAAAGTACAAAAAATTTTTTTTATGTGTGTGCGGGGGAGAGGAGCAATTCTACTACTAAAAGTTTTCAGAGCATTCTTAAAATAGTATTTTCCCCGGGGAAACATTCTGATACATTTACAGGGCCTGCAGTGTAGTTGCCCCCCCCCCCCCCTCCCATGAGAATAATTAAGAGTTTCCTTAAGGAAGGCCAAAAGCTTAAAAGAAGTCAAAAGTGATCAAAATTCATATATGTTGAGACATTTAGGAAGGGAGTGTGGTCTCCCTTTCCTTCCCAGCTTCCAACACTGAATGCCACACATGCAAAAAGGAAATTATATCATTAAAAAACTAATGATTAAAAATTTTTTACAACAACTTAGTATTATACAACAAAGTATCCTTCAAAAGAAATTCTTTATTAATGTTTCCTCGTAACGTGATAAGTTAAAACCATTAATTATGACCCCTTTTAAACCCTCTCTTACAGACATCTTACAACATACCCGAAGTAAAAGTTTACAAAGAAATGCTCGTTTCAAATAATACATAATTTTTTCTAATATTATCAAACTAGACATTTTTCTTAAAGTTGCGACCATCTTTTTAGGATAGCCTGTGTACAGATGTGACCAGTGCGAAGTACAAATTTTATGCATACATACGATATGTATGAAATTTATTATAAACTGTTTTCACATTACTAAAGAAAAAAAAAATCTGTAGATAGAAGGGGAACCCCCAGAATGATGCTTTCCCTGGGGCCGTCCATAATCTTATTCGGGCCCTGTACATTTATTGACTTATTTTAGATCATAAAAGCATGGCGCTTGTACGCACGACTGTTTGAAAACGACTAGACTATTATTATTATTATTTTAAATAAATTACATATAAATAAATAAATTACATATTGCGTGATAAAAAATATCGTCTCTTAACTTTATTTGTAGGATTGCTGAGTCCAGAAATTCGGTTTAAAAATTTCAACTGTGACAGTAGTTTTTAAAAAACAACCATCGCAGATTTAGTGAACTAAAATAAAACTTGCTTCTAGTAATTTGTAGGTTTTTGGATACGATAAATTTTTTTAATAAGCATAATAATAAATTATTCGGCATAATGTTAGAAATAAATAAGGTCATTAAAACATAAAGTTCTTTGGTCAGTCCGATTTTGTTTCTTGGGAGGAGGAGAAAGGGGAAAAAAATTATTGGAAAGAAAACTAATTAATCCTTTTCACTCTTTGAAACTTTTTGTTTCGAAATATGTGCAACTATTTTGTTACAATTATCTCTATACTTAAACTTCGTGGTACATTTCTATTAAAAATATTCTACAATTATAATATACAGATTATTTTTCATAAACTATTGGTATCGACTAGCGTACTAGAATCACAGTCGACAAGGAGGGGAAAGAATTGAAATATTTTAATTCATTTTAGTTCAAATCGTAGTATTTTACCTTTTTTAGCTATTAAATCTCAAGGGGGAAAAATATATTCTAATTCTTAAAAATGATGCCTTTTAAAGGTTTGTTGATGTTGTATTGTCCACAGTATATTGTATTTATCATCAAAACACAGATTTCTCTCAGCTAATGAATGAAGCTACACAGTTGATAAGTCAATCTTCTCTTTAAATTTTCAACCATACATGTTTCACATGTAGGTTTGAACGCGTTTTGTATACGTTGCTGCGTTCGATTTTCCACTCGGCACTAGAGCAGATTCCAAGCAATTGCGGATTCAATGGGTAGGTCACGACGCCACCCCCCCCCCCCCCCCTTACCTAGGAGATTTCTAAAGTACATTTTAAAAATCAAATACAGTAGAATATCTAATCTATATACTGTAAACTTAAATACGCAAGGTTGTGCATTATATAGAATTTTGCATTACTTGGATCATCTTTCATACATCATTGAACTTACCTTGTTAAATATCCTTTTTTAAAAATTTGCCCAGGTATACCTGGACCCAAATAATTAACTACGTTACTCATTTTCAAAAACATTTATTATGATAGTATTTTTTTCATTAAAAAGTTATAAAATAAGGGGATGAAATTGAACTAGAACATAAAATTTAGTTTTCGAGAGAGCTGCAATTTTTTACAATCTGGGAATTCAGGTGTTTCTTCCCTGCAAATTTCATTCCTTAGACCTGAGAAGTTTTGCGTTATATGGAGAATTGTGTTATATGGAATTGAGTTATAAAGATTTTCTACTGTATATATAAAATTCGTTCAAATTTATCTCTTGTTCAACAATGAGAATCTTTCTGAAAGGTCATTTCTGACACATCCAGGAAGTCATTTTCTGTATCAGATGCAAGACGTTTCCAAGTACACGTATTCAGAACAAATGTGATTAACTATTATCGTTTTCCATTTTTCGACAAGGGCAAAGAATCTTTCGGTATATCTGCGTAAAATGTGGGGTTTTAAACTGAATTTCAGATTGCTACAGCCAACTGCTCCTTCATTACAGTATTTTTGTAACTGTCAAGTCCTAAAAATTGGCTTAAGATTCTCAATTTCTGAATGATTTTTTGTTTTTATAAGAAAGTGGAAAATTTTTCAGTTTCTTGGTATCAAATAAAATGCGTAAATTTTATATCTTTACGAATATTAATGAAATTTTTTGGCATCTATGAAAATGAAGACGAGTTTTCCAAAGTATCAGAAAAGTAGCTATTTTGGATATGGGAAACAGTCTTCTGTATAAACCCCCCTTTAAATGAAAAGCTGGATCCGCCTTTGACCCTAAGCTGATGGGTATGCCCGTATGTTATACTCTTTCTAATGTTTAAAAATTATCCCAACGATTATAAGCATTCTATTAAAATGACATGTGAAATCAGTATTGAATTTAGCGGAGGAATCGACAAGACATTCGGTTTCTTTTCTTATTAAAGATTAAGAAATGTAAATTTCTTCCAAGAGTTCTATTTCCACCGTCCACGAAGTCTTTCAATGTTAATAGTCTATTTATTAAAAACTTTAAAACTTTGGATTGTAAATACTCCTTTAAGGGTGCTTCAAAGTGCTTATTTTCAGATTTAGTTTTACATTCACTTTTGCTCTCAAACACATCAAACTGGCAAATTCTCTTATTTAGGAACTACATAATGTGCCGTGCGTGTCGATTTTTTGATAAACGCAGAAAATATTGAACAAAAAATACTATTAAAGTCAACGCTTTGAACCGAATTTTCCGAAGCGGAGATCTAAGAACGAAAAAAGGGTCACACTGCGAAAATAATCAGTTATAAATCAAATTCTAATGAATTGAGCGAAAAATGAAATCACATGGCATCTTACACACCTTTTCAAAAATTACCTTATCAAGTTTCATGTTTTTACTTTCAAAATTGAGTCTGAAATTGTATCAGAAAATTTCGAGCTGTTGAAAGTGGAATTTTTTTTTTCGAATACACCCTTAACAATGTCAACAGAAATACGCTTAAAATACCGCTAAAACTGGGTAAAAATCTTGTTTCTGTATTGTTTTATTATTATTCATGACAAAAGTTTTAGAACTGCAAAACTAACCATAGAATCAATAAAACATTTTATCAAGAAAAAAAAAAAAATATATCAGTTGCAAATTGGTCAAGGGTAATTTCTTTATTTATTTTATTTCATTTTTTATTATTTTCTTTCGATTCTATAATTTTTTCGTTACAATTATATAAACTTTTAATTGTGTATATTTTTCTAAAACTTTACATAATTTATGATAAACAACTCTTGTTAATTACTAGTAGGCTTATTCTATGCTGATCAGTTTCAATTTTGGGGGAAAAAAATGACGCAACCTGAATGAGAGAGAAAAAATTTGATGTCAAGTGACAATAACCGCTTTTAACTCTATATAGGTAACTAGTATATTAAAAAATGATTTTCCATTTTTTTCGCTATTCGATATGAAATTGATTCACTAGTCCGACTTGCAAATTTTATGTTTTTATTTTTAAAAAATATAGTAAGTAAAAAAATAGTAAGTAAATGTGTCAGAAAGTTATGTGTTTTTGAGCAGGGGATTTTAGAACCATCTTAAATATGTCTTTCTTTTCAGTAGCATCTTTTAAATATACTGTTCTTCTGTTACGATTTTGTATTTTTTTATCCACGCATTTTTGCATTTTTTTTTAAATTTCCGATTTATTTTCTCAGAATCAACCATTGTTGGTTATTTTTTAAATATAGCAAGACATCTTTTAGAAATACACATGAAAGTTGTGATAGTATAAGATGAATACAGAGAAAAATTAATCAATCGCGGAGTTTTAATTATTTATTAATGTTTTCATTTGTTAATTGATTTTTAACTATAAAAAATTTGTGAATTATAAATGTGAAAGTTAAAAAGTTATTTTATTAAAGGTACTTTTTACTGTCAATGAAATTGTTGATTAAAAGACAACAGGTGTGAAGACAATGAAGGCAATCTCTTCCCACAGGGGGCTTTGGTTAAAATATTTCTTTAGCCCCAAAAGGATTACGACTCCCCCCTTATTGTTACAAGTGACCATTAAAGAGACAGGGATTGTCATGTGATCAAAAACTTGGTTCTAAATGGTTAATACTGAAAACAGTTAGAGGTTAGAGGGATAACAAAATTATTACGATCGCAGTTAGTGTATGTTCCCTTGTGTCGTACAGTGTCTTTTACTGTTCATTTGTACGGATACTTCTGTTTCTGTTCGCTAAAGTTCCTGTCTAGAATTTGACTAATTTCATTGGAGGATGTATGCAGCTAAAAGTGGTAAGTTTTTTAATGATTTATCTCTTAATGTGTTTTTAATATTACTATCAATAAAATAAAATAAAAAATGTGGAGGGGAGGGGGTGTTAAAAATAACATTTTACTATTTTAAATTAAATTAAGGATTGCGGTACAGTTTAAATTTAACGAAAAAGTATTCTCAAATGAATGATTCTTACTTTATAATAACTTCTTTTTTTATTGCTGAAAAAATAATAATTTAGATAGTTGGACACAAGGACAATAATAGTAATAGTAATAAATTAAATTATTGAATTTAACTTATATATATATTTTTTTTTTTTTCGTTGTAAGGTTGGTCAAAAATGTTGTTGCAAAGCTATTCTTATCCGCACAGACGAAAATCCTTCACGTGTTTTCATTAATGACTCCACACATATTATATAATTGGCAATTGAATTTATACCAATTTCCTTTTTTTTTTTTAAGTGTGGTGACATCACAACAACATTTAATTATTAGAATTAGAAACGCTGACCTTAATTATGATATTCAATATAGAAGATTATATATGACCTTAACATTCGATATTAGAGTGAATTTTTAACAAATTGACAGAAACTGTTTTAGTTGCAAATATGTATGTATTTTTAGTATTTGATTATGTTTTTTATTTAGTATTATGTAAAAATTTGAAACATGTTCAGTTCAATGTTTAATGTGATTTCTTCACGTATTACGCAAATTTTCAACGTATTAAATGAAACATATTTATGTATATTTTTATTTTATTTTTTAACAATTTTTAAATGTCACAGAAATGTTTGTCGTTTTACAGACTATTTAAATGGATTAGATTTTTTTTTTCATCACGAAAAGTATATTTATTATCAAGCAGAAAAAGTAAAAGGCAAATAATCAATGGAAATATTAATCACTCATTCGCATGAAAATTCTATTTAAAATGCTGGATGCTTCGAATGGCCATTTAATCACATAGTTGGACATTTCATACTTGCAAAAAGTTTATTATTCATATTTTATATTGTATATATATAATTATTAAAAATAATACTTGGTAATAGAATACCTTTAAATTTTGTTTTTCTAAGTTATTCGTGGTTTTGTTGTTTACTGTTTGAATTACGGTTTGTTAGTTGCTTTTTCCGTGTTTTGAATTTATGAAATATAATTTATTGATATATATGACAATATAATTCAGGTTTTGAAATGAACTTTCAGGTTTCGATCAGATTTTCAAATCTATGTGTGACACGATAACTATCTTAAAGCTTCCACGAATTAAAAATTTACTAAGTAGACCTTTGATGTCTTCTAAATTAGCTGCGCTATATGTTTGATTTTTGTTTAATTTTATATATATATATATATATATATATATATATATATATATATATATATATATATATATATATATATATATATATATATATATATATATATATATATATATATATATATATTGTATTTTGCAACCATAAATATTCTGCGTGGTTGGACAGAATAGAAGCATTTAATGAGGTGGGGGGGGGGGTTCTATAAGGTTTTTTTTTCTATAGTCTTTGACTTATTTCACTCACATTTTTTCTTCTAAATGTAAAACATATACACATCAATTTCCTATAGGATATAGAGAAAAACTTTTAAATAAGTGTATTTAGAATTCTCTTTAAATTTATTGATTCAGATAATTTGAATAATTTTTTCAATATTTATTGTAACCTAGCAAAAGCTTCAGATATCTAAAATAATAACTAAACGTTTGGGTTTTCGATGTAATTGATGCTGATAAAAATGGATTTCCCCTTTTCTTTCATTTTAATTTACTAAAAATATTAAATGTCAATCAAATATCCATTTATTTTTCGTTGTTAGTCATGCAGATAATATTACATTTTATTTTCATTTCATAAGTTTCTGAATCAAACGTATGTAGTTGATGCTTTATACTCAAATCTAACATTGATTTTGAATTAAAAAAGTTTGTGAGCTAATCATGAATTTTATAATGATATATTTATTCATTGCCAGACGCGTGTACACAGGTTCAATTTGTTCCCTTTTCAGGGAAAATATTTATTTAAATTCTAAAACTTTTATTTGTGTTTGGGCGTATTAGAACTGAATCCCTCGACCCCCGCGCCTTATCTAATTCATTAAAGTATTTCACTGTTTGATGAAAAACATCTGTAAGTTTAAAGAGTTACGTTATGGAATCTAGAAAAAAAAAATCTTTTTCTAATCCCTCCCAGCTCTCCCTTCCCGTCCTTAGAGCAAAATAATTCTGCTGCTAAAATGTTGAAATGTTTGACTTCAAGCAAAATAAAGTAAATTAATGCTTTTTTCCCCACAAACTTTATTCTGGTTTTCTGGTACAAATTTAACATTAGTGTGTTGAAATAAAGTGTTATAAATGAAATACAATCACGCTTCAAAGGAATAAATGGAAAACTTATTTATTTTGTAATTCTTCCTAATTAATTTACAACTAATATAATCAGAATATATTGACTTTTCTAAAAGACAATGTCGATTTTAAGTACTTCTTCACCCCCCCCCTTTAATAAAAAAAAGTAGATTTTGATTACGATTTTTTACGCTTGTGTTTAGATCACGATCTATTTTATGCGTGTTTCTCTTCTTTTTAGTAATTGAAAAAAAACTATTTTCTTGAACTGAAAAACTTTGTAGTTCTCTCTCTCTTTTATTATTAATATTTTTACTTTACTTTATGTTTGGGTACGTAGAAAAAAGGGGTGGATCATAAAATTTCATTAAAAATTTTCATTTTTTGCTCTACAATTATGTCAAGGTATAAAATTATCACTAACTGCATGTAGTATCTCGATTTGTGGCATTTGCATAGCATGTGACCTTTCAATTCCTTCCTGCAAAAAGAAATCCTCTATTATCGCAAATTTTAAAAAAACTTATGTAATTAATTTCAAAGAATAATATATGTGCTTAAAGCTATTGCATTTAATATTGATATTTAAAAAATCTTTTAGTCAAGTCCCTGCCGCCGAAGATACTCGCTATTCCTATGGGGAGGTTATTTTCTAATATCTCGTTTGCATTTCGACAATTTTTTCTTCCTTTTTTTGCTTTGAATAGCTGAGATCCTTCTCTACATCACTGTTTTGTTACCTTTTCAATTTTGTCTGAAGACTATTTTTAATAAAATTACTTTCAGTTTCAAAACTGGTTTCTTTAGTGAAAGAACTTTATATAAAAAAAAGTACCTGCGATTAAAATCGAAAAAATAATAAAAGAGCGATGTGGAGAGGGACCTCATTTATCCAATGAAAAAGAAAAATATTTAAAAATGTCGAAATACAAACGAGATATTACAAAATAACATAGCATTAGCTCGCAAGTATTGTTATATGTATTTTTTATAGATCAATTTTTCATGGATCTTTCCCGTTTATGAAAGGACTCCGTCATAAGCAGGTTTTGTTTCACTGATTTTATTGCATTTTATTTTTTTCCCTTTAAATCTTCTAGCCTTTAAAAAAAGTAATTTTAAAATTTTTATTGTAAAATAATGGCGATTTAATTAATTAATTAATTAATTAATTAATTTTATTACTTCTTTTTTGTAAAATTTTATATTTAAATATTTCCAGCTATAACTTTTAAATTATCCCAATTAAAAAAAATACTAATCAGTTGCAAAAATTAACTTTATGGGAAATTTTAGGATGTGATTTTGTTTGTAAATTATACAGTTAACTATCACAAAGAGAAAAAAATCTAAATTATAACTCGATTATTACTTTTTTTGCATGTTTCCTAGAGCTCTTAAAGTAAAATTTTTTCCTGAATTGGACGCATTTCAATTTGCGTCTAATCCCTTAAAACCTCATGAGTTATCTAAATGGCCATAACTCTGTGAATTTTGCAGATATGAAGTTGGAATTTTTTGTGTTTAATTCAGAAATGGATAAGGAAAGCTTTCCTAATTGAAATTTTTACCCTACGGGGACCGTATAAAAATTTTAAGTGTATTTTTGTATTTTTTATTTGTATTTTTGCCCTCCCTCCCCCATGCAGTTCAAATCTATATCATTATATTTGGCACCTTTTTTTATGAAATTTTGGGTCTTTGGGTAATATTTAAAGAAACAGCCTATTGTTACTATATTTATGAATCACCCAGTATATACGGCATTTTCTGCAGTTCGTGATTTTTCCACAATCTACTATGTAAAGTTCGTTCGCTAAAAAATCTATAACATCATTCATTATTGTTACTACATTTTGATTTTCGCATATTTTATTCATATTAGAGATTCTATTCTGTATGGAGATGAGCCTATAATAGTTGTCGGAAATATGATTGGACATTTATAAAATTTATATTAATGGAAGGTTAAAAAATATATATATATGTATTCAAAATTTTTTTCAAAACTTGCAGCAATTTATCTTCTTTTATTTATAAAATTTTTATGCGATAATCTTTTGTTCATTTAGCATCCGAATTTTAAACTCTGTTATTCCTTCAGCTTTTTTTTTTTTTTTTTTTTTTTTTTTTTGGCTTAAAATTTAGAGTATAATTGATTTTGAGAGCAATAAACACATTTAAAATTTCCAAAGTAAATTTGCATTTTAGAAAAATCAGCATGTACTGAATAGATTTTTTGTAAAAAAGGAAAAAAATAGACAATCAACAGCAATTTCAAGTTAAAAAAAAATCCTCATCATATTATTATGAAGAAAAAATACTTTTCTACGAAAGTATAGTTTAAATTTATAAATTACCTCTCAACAGAATTTTAAATTATTATCTACAGAATTAGCGATTTAAATTTGTAAAACTATATCTTAGATAAATTCAGTTAGTAATCATAATTTTGTTTGCTTTTATTTCTTCAAAGCTTGTTTTACGTTTAAAAGCTGAATTCACCTTAAAAAAGTAGCAATTTCTTATGAAAAAAAATCACTTCTTTTATAGTATTTATTCTTCAAATGAGTATGAGTATATCTTATGAGCATAAATTCTCCAGATATTATATATAGCGAGTTATAATTTCGTTAGATAAGATTTATTTAATTTATGTTTTTTCCCTCCCCCTATTTTTATTTTTACTTTTTTATTTTATTTTATTTTATTTTCGATAAATATTATTTGATAGTTGACATTTGATCAAAAGAAGATGAAAGTTTAACGACTTAACATTGAATATGATGAGTTTTAACTACCTAATTTAAAAAATACACGTGTGATCACTAAAAATATCTTGATAAAATAAGTTTTTAGAGAGAGAAAAATAACATATCTTATTTTTCATTTTGTGTTTTCTTTCTTATATTTTATTTACTTTAACAACTTTATTGGAATTTAAATTTTTAATTTGAACACATAAACGGAAATCCTTAATTACTTATTAATTTTGATGATACATAAATATTTATATAATTATTTTATTTTTAAAAAATTATTTTAATTGTCCAAATGATGATTATATCGTCGTAAAATTGCTGAAGCAAAAAGGATTTTTTCAGAGAAAAGTATATTCTTGCTTTAGAAACACAATGTATTTCTATAATAATAATAATAATAATAATTATTATTATTATTATTAATTTTAAAGAATGCGCATTTTTCAAAAGAAGATCCCTTTTTACACTACTAGATGGAACTTTCTAAAAAATTTTAAACCATTTCTAAACAATGTGTGTAAAAATTGAAAACAACTGTTTTCAAAAGTGTGTTTTCGATGACAATATAATATCTTAATAATTTTAGAACTAAATCATAAATATAATATACATAATGTAATATTAGAAAAATGTAACATTATCAATTTGTAGTTTAATATAAATGTAGATCATATGCATTATATTATGTAGATCAAAACTTAATTCTCCCCTGACTTCCGATATAGTGATTGCCGTTATAATATCTCAAATTTAGAAACAATAAACTTTCGACTCCTACCAATAGTTCTCGGTGAAATCTAAATAATAGACAACCGCTCTTCTCACTCTTTAAAGACATAAAATGATTCTTTCCATTCCCCATCCTACAGTTATCAAAACATCAAATAACAACAACCTGTAATAGATTCCTAGGAGAAAAAAATAAGAAAGTCAGGGTAATTAGAATAAGGTCATCAAGAAACTATTTTGTAACTGTTAATATTTTTTAACAAAAATATTGCCAGAAAGGAAATTGTAAATTTTTATTTTTTTATTGTATTTCGTTCAAAAAAGTTAATGCAGAGATTTTGGAGAAGAAAAAAAAAAAAGGAAATCCTAAAAACGACCCTGGATAAATAATTTTTTAAAAGGTTTAAAATTGATATATTTTTTAAAACATATAAAGGAGCGAAGTAAAATGTACGTACACAAAGAGGGTGTTATTTTTTAAGTTGTTTCATTTTGATCAATATAACAGATGTAGATTTTTAAACATGCGCAAGGAAGGGAAAAAAACCTTAATTAGATGTTCTGAAAAACTTTTTTTAAAAATAAAAATATTAATTATTCTTTACACCGATGACGTATCACGTAACGTAGTATAAAGTAGAAAATGCGAACCTTAAATAGATATGTATTTTTTTCTAATTCGGTTGAAGTCATTGTAGTCTTTGTAGACTTGTAAACACACATACACACAAAAAGAGGGTTGGTGGAATAAAGTTTTTTGCTACTTTTTTTTTTCTTTCTGTAACGGAAACTCGGAATGAAACCGAAATTTTCACAATTTGTGGCGAAGTGCCAGTTTGTTATGTTCATTATATTTTTCGGATCAGTATTTTGGTTAACTTAATAAATGAATAAAAAAAAGGGGGGGGGGAGAAAAATTTGAGTTTCAGTTACATTTGAACTGTCTTGCTCTAGCATCACCCAAATTTCCAAATCTCTACGTTTGGTGGATTTTCTTTGTCGTCGCAAACATATTCTCAGACATACACATTTCTGTTATTGTTTTATGTATAAAAACTTTCTGTTTTGAAGGGAGGGGGACAGAGTCGTAGCTAGAAGGGATGAATAGGGGGTGAGGGGCTGTGTTTCCTATTCAATTGTTGTAATAACTTCATTTTACACTAAGAAAAGTATATGATAATGAAAATTTTGAGTGTATAACTGGTGCAAAATTAAACAACATGTTAGCTTCATACGTACAAAAAGGATGAGGGAATGTTGAATTACTTATTTTAGATACAATTTAGTAATTCTGAAAAATTGTGAAAGGATCTCAAAACTAAATTAGATTTTTGAACAGAATTTCATTTGAATTTTCGGAATAGAAATTCATTGAGTGACCTTGGTATCTTTTCCAGGGGGGGAGGGGGGCTGAGCCGCCCATAGCGCCCCCTTAGCTATGGCCCTGGAGGGGGATGCCTCGAAATGATAGAAAAAACAAATTTAAGAGGCTGCTTCATTCAAATGAAAAGACATGTTCTCTAATACTAAACCTGTGGAACAAATTTATAAAGATACCTCGGTTGCATTTTAATATTTTAAATGATTCTCTTTTCCTTTGGATAGCTGAAATCTATCTGCATGGAGGCCGTTCTTTTACTTTTTTTTATTTCGTTTACAGATATTTTTTATGAAGACGCTTTCATTTTCAGAACCGGTTTGGTATAAAAAATATCTGCAACCAAAATCGAAAAAGTTAAAAAATAAATAAAAATCCGACTGCATATCCAGATTAATCTCAGCTATCCAACGCAAAAAAAATGATTTAAAAATTTCAAATGCAACCGATATATTTTTATAAATTTCTTCCTTAGGATTAGCATTAGAGAAGGGGTCTTTTCATTTGATTGAAGTAGTCCCTTAAGTGATTAATGCGAATTGCCTTTCTCGTGATTCCAGCGATAAGTGTATCTACACAAATAAACAAAAAATTTTGCTTAAAATATATCAGAAAAATCAACTAATAATTAAATTTACGCTATAAGAAAAATGTTTATTTATTTGAGAGATGAAATTTTTCCTTGCTTAAGTAAAAATAAAAATTTCTTTTTTATAATTTCAGGAAAATATTGCCGGTATAACTCTTACGCTGGTGGATGCAAGAAGAGGAATTGCCCGTTCAAACATGTCAGTAAGTGTATTGTATTATCTTGATAGTGTGAAACTCTGTATAGGACATTTTACTTTATTTTTATAGATAATTTTTCCAACGTTTATTACTTGTATTAAAATACAATACTATTTCTTGAGACTGAAACTGATAAATCTACTCATGCTCCTCTCATGACGAGAAGATCGTTCTGTAATATTACAGGTGTTCAGATATAATTCTTTTCAATTATACAAATCAGGTGTTTTCAGTTATGGGAGCAATAGGATTTGTATATAAAATATCCTAATTAGTAAATGAAATTTATCACACAATATTATTTAAAAATATTAAAAAAATACGTAAGATATGTAATTGAAAATCAATGCATTTCTACTTAATTATTAATATTATTATTATTATTATTATTATTATTATTATTATTATTATTATTATTATTATTATTATTATTATTATTATTATTATTATTATTATTATTTTCTAAAAAGCCAGAAGGATAACACTTAAGAATGTTCTCAAGTACAAAGGATCTGCTTTCTGATTCTGATACATTTATCAATTCATTTTTATTCAAAAAATATTTAATCAGACAGCGTTTTTTTTTTTTCTTTTCGTTTGTTAAATATGTATATATTATACATTTTAGTTATATAATAAAATAAAAGTTATTTATTTGTCAAAAAGCGGAAAATGCTATTCGATCCGAAATCACTTCTATATACAGCCCTGCCAGTTTTATATATTAACGTTTAGAAATGTGGCAGAAGTTTTTACACAGTTGCTCGGGGTATTTGAGAACTGCTATAAAATCAGGGATGCAAGCGCTGCGCCAAAAATGGTGATTTTAACCAATGAAATTTAATGGAATTATTGATTTATTAAATCACAGAAACCTTGTAATTAAATAATCCGAGAAATTCTTTTAAAATTAAGTGGTACCAATCGGTCACTTCTGACTCAGCGCTTGCAACCCTGCTTTAAAGTGCAATCTCCCCCCCCCTTTTTTTTCTGCTTTAATAATTAAAGAAGTCAGACAAACAGCGCAATCCGTTAACTTAACTTTAAAGCTACCTCTTATGAACAAAATACATGGAAATTCATCAAATTTTTAATATTTACTTAAACTATGTATAAATATAGTAAAAAAAAAAAAAAAAAAAAGAAATCGTGTCATTTTTTATAGAACTGTCAAGTTGTTTACCCTCAAATTTTGACAGGTAATATTTAGTGCATATTTAAGACAGATAACAAAGCATTCATATCACATTTAATGAATGTCATTGTATATTACAAATGAACTAAGCTTTTCAAAATGAGAGAATCTGACTTTATGAGAAAAATCTGTTAATGTTTTTAAGCACTTATGGGACATTGAAGTTTATTTATAACGGAAGGCTTGTATAATATCTTCTTCTTTCATGCATTGAAATTTTGATACTCAGTTTTATAAACAGTGTCTCCCACAAATTCATGCAATTTCAGAAATTCATTTCAAAAATTAATAAATTGTTTTAACTGAAAGTGGCCTGCACCTCAAAAATTGTCAAAGTGTCGAACATTTTATAAAAAGGGGGCTTAGCTTTTCGTTGAACCATTTTTTACTATGAAAATTTCAATCACTTAATAAAGTCTTATAGCGCAATCCGATTTTATTCATTAAAATTTTATGGTTTTATTTGAATCTTTTTAAATTTTTCACGACGAATTTCATGTTTTTTTCTTTTTTCTTTCTTTTTTTCAATTCTATGAAGAAAATATAACTTCCATTTGCAATTTAAATTTTTTTTTATGAATTTTTGAAATGTGAACGATTTAAGAGACGCTCTCTGTTTCATATCAAAGAGCACGTACGATGAAAATGTGATCATATGTATGCTATTATTTATATTTTAGCAATTTTGATTGGATTTTCGTTCATAAACAATAAAAAGATAATTTAAATATATCAAAGATTGTATAGCATATAAAATTAGAAAAGAAAAAGAAATATAAATGCGCTTAGACTCTCTATTTTTTATTTATAGCCTTATTATTTAAGAATATTTCTTTTCAAAGAACATTTTCAGTAATAAAATTAAAAAAAAAAAAAAAAATAGATATTTAGTCTGATATTTAACATTCAACATTATAAAAAAGTATATTTAACTTAATTTATTCTTATTTCAGATGTTGGTGCTTCAAAATTAATCAAAGAATATGAAAATGGAGGTATGCATTTTGTCATCACTTTGATATAAACATTTTTAAATTTATGTTATTTCTTTTTGACTTTTTCTTAGTATGTGTGGGTTTTTACAGTATAATTCCTTTAATACAGCCTGAAACCAGTATATATTTGTATCTCTCTTTTTTTTTCTATGTTTGAATAATTATTAAAAATGTTTTCTTAACAATTTTTTAATGTATATTATTTTTTATAAATCTTTTACGTGTAAAGAACTCCTTTAGAATATTTATTTTATCATAAACATAAATTCCCGTAAGGCATGGTGACGTATCTGCGACGTCGTTGTGAACTCACATTGTGACTTTGTGACCATCGATTGTCGATGTGAAGTCACAGTGACTGAAATGTCAAGTCGTTATGGCCGTTTTAGAGCTCTTTTGTGACGTCACATTGTGACCACTTTGTGAAGTCACGGTGTGACAGATTTGTGAAAAATGTGTCATTTGTGACTACTTTGACATTAACATTGTGACGAAACTGTGACAAAAGCGACAATATTTAAATTACCAGAAACATGTTTTTTAAAGTAAATTACATGTTTTGAAGAATATTTGTAATTTTCCAAACATTTTTAAGAAAGTCACATCTCAGTCACAGTGTGACGTCACTGAGTGGTGGCATTTTGGTCCCAGATGTATTGTGACTAAAGTGACTCACAGTGACGTCACTGTGACCATTCATGCTATGAGGGTTTGTACAATACACATATATTTATATATACACTATATTGCCATTCATTATTGGACACTTGCGATTTTAGACATTTTACTAAATATCTAGAAAAATACATGAGGAATCATCTCCAAACTCTTAGTGTATAAATATAATAGTATACGCCATACAATGCCGTGAAGATTTTTTACCGAAACTCCATAGGGGACCGTCAACAAATTAAAAAAGAATGAATATTTTTTGAATAACCCTGTCAAAACTAATGTAGCAAAAGCGCTCAAACTCTAGATTATGATTGAATGCCTTATTGTAATATGCCTTGTTCATTTTTATGCAAATAGCATACATACTCACAGACTAATTAAGGTTTTTATAAAAATGGTCCCAAATTTTTCCAAGTTTTTTCCTTATAATTTTCAGAGTTCTTAATATAAAATAATATTTTTTTCAGAAAATATGACAAACAACATTGCCCACACTACCTTGTAATCAGAATTAAAAAAATAATGAAAATTGTGTACAAAATGAGTAGGTTTACTAAATAATTTTTTACTGCGCATGCGTCAACGATATCAAAATTTCATTTGCATATTATGTTAGTTAAATGTATAGAGCAACTTTTGTGAATGTCACAAAATCATAACTTGAAAATTCTGAAAATAATCGTCAATTGAATTAGTTTAAAATCCGTTATTCTCAAAATGAAGCAAAAACAAGAGGAGTTGTATCCATAAAGTCATTGATTAGTGTCAATATAGAATACACAATACGGGATGTACTACTACATTTGGATAAAATCCCTCATTTTTTTGCTTCATTTTGGAAACAACGGATTTTGTCCTTTTTCTATAGACGATTACTTTCAGAATTTTCAAGCTATGATTTTGAGACTTTTACAAAAGTTGCTCTATACATTTAGCTAACATAATATGCAAATGAAATTTTGATATCTTTGACGCATGCGCAGTAAAGAATTGTTTAGTAAACCTACTCATTTTTCATACAATTTTTATTATTTTTTAATTTTGATTACAGGGTAATGTGTGCAATGCTGTTTGTCTTATTTTCTGAAAAAAATATTAATTTATATTAAGAATTCTGAAAATTATAAGGGGAAAATTTGGAAAAATTTGGGACCATTTTTATAAAAACCTAAATTACTCTGCGAGTATGCATGCTATTTGCATAAAAATGAACACAGTGTATTGCAATAAGGCATTCAATCATAATCTAGAGTTTGAACACTTTTGCTAGATTAGTTTTGACAGGGTTATTCAAAAGATATTCATTATTTTTTAATTTTTTGACGGTCCCCTATGGAGTTTCGGTAAAAAATCTTTACAGCGATGTATGGCGTATTCTATTATATTTATACACTAAGAGTTTCGAGATGATTCCTCATGTATTTTTCTAGATATTTAGTAAAATGTCTAAAATCGCAAGTGTCCCATAATCAATGACAATATAGTGTATATATATATATATTTAATTTGCGTTTTCTATATTTAATAGGCTATGACATGTGATAAATTGCTCCTAGCATAAGACTGTCAATAGTAAAGTCTCACATATTTATACAAATATTGTACAGACATACAATAAATATAATAAACCTAACTGGAATGAAAAATTAGTCAGTGCGAGGAATCGAACTCGGGACACGCCTACCAGGATGTTGCTAAATCCACTGAGCCACTATAGTCGATACCTGGATCTACAATTTTCCTGTAATAAACCATATTGGGGAAAGTCATAAGCTATATACACCATACGGTCAAAGATGACCAGCCACTTGCGATTTTAGACATTTTGTTAAATATCTAGGAAAATACATGAGGAATTATCCTGTCACTCCAAGAGTGTAAACGTAATAGTACAAGTCATACATTTCCGTGAAGATTTTTTCCCGAAACTCCATAGGGGGCCGTCAACAAACTGAAAAAGAACGAGTATCTTTTGGTCAAAAGCTTACCCTGTCAAAACTATTGTAATAAAAGCGTTCAAACTGTAGATTACGATTAAAGGAATAATTATAATAAACTGTGTTCATTTTTATGTAGATAGCATGTATACTCATAGAGAAATTAAGGGTTTTATAAAAACAGTCCCAAATATTAACAACTCTAATGTTGTAATTTGCAGAGTTCTTAATGTAAAATAATATTCTTTTTCGAAAATATAAGAAACAACATTGTACATTAGGGTGGAGCGAAAAAAATTTTTTTTTGAAAATCAAAAACGGGTAGGTGCCAAAAGTTGCCTTTATACTAGTACATCAACTGCGTGAAATTTTACCGCTGAAAAAAAATGGCTTGAGTCTGCGCTTTTGCTCCAAAAATCGAAATTTTGGGTAAAATTTGTCATTTTTTGACATTTTTTCAAAAAAATTAAAAAATTTCTACAGAGATGGTTAGTATTTAAAAGTGTTGCTTAGACCTTTATATTTATCTGCTTAACATATTAAAACTATAAAACTATATGTTTATTCCCTATAGCTGGAGCAAAACAGACAACTTTTAGTAAGAAAACAGTATTACCACTCTATTGGGTCATACAACAAATTGTTGTTTTTAATACAGTTCTTGTTTTCAAAACTACCTTGGACATGCGTCGTGGAGGGGGCTATATTTCCTATACCACCCGGCCCAACTATTCGATCATCTTAGTACAGTGTTTTATTTATACATTGATTTTTGATTTTCTTTATAAAAATTTGGCATGTTTTCGATGCCTCCACCTTGTTCATCAGTTCTTTGCATCCACATGCTGCTGTAACTATCTTCATGTATATTTTTACAGTTTATACAAAAAAAAATGACAAGCAGAGTAATGCACGGGAATATTATTAAAGGGATCTATTCGGCCATCTATTATATTTATCAAACTTACATTCAGTTGATGAATAATGATTGGAATTTCTGTTACTAGAAGATTTTTTCAGTCAATTGTATTTTTTTTACGTAATGATTTGCTTCAAAGATGATTTCAGATATTTCAACTATAAGTATGCCATCATTTATTCTACTTTTGCATTTTTTATATGTTGAGAAGCAAGCTGTTTAATGTGATGGTGATCGTCAGCGAGAATTGCAATGAAAATTTGTTCTCCATGTGTAAAGCAACCGCTGTTGTAAATAACTTTTTTTTGCATTAGTTTTATGCCGTTTTCTAAGTGTTTTCGTATCCAGTTAATTTCCTATTAACTTTTAGATCCCCTTTTTACGAGTGGACAACATTTGATGGTGAAATGTCCTGGGCATAAACTTATAATGCATTGTGCTTTATGAGGGAATGGACGGATATCGACTATAAGTGCTCATTTAAAATTAGGAGAATTTTATTTGTCACTGCGAACCATTTTGCATGCGGTAAGCTTAGAATTGTCTATATGATATTGAATCATTCGCTACTTCAACTCCAGTGAATTTCCTCCGCGTCAGTTATTAGAGAAGTCGATATAAAACGTTCTAAGCTACATGGATTCACTGGATCAATAAAGAAAATCTTTGTCTACGTAATATTCACTTCCTATTGCAATTTTTTTTTATAAAATAGAGAAATTATTTTCTCAAATTGAGAAAAAGATACTCAGAACAGACTAGAAATTTCTGTCGGAGATTGCAAAGCTAATTCATAAGGAAAGCTATTTCTCAAAGAATGGGGAATAGAAATTTAGAAAACATCTCACAGAAAAGACAGCTCATAAAGTTAATAAAATTTTCCGCCTTATATAAGCACAGATTGGCAATCAGCGTCTATATGTTCACTCACCAAATCTATAATCCAAGTTTATACCGCGGGATGTTTTATACGAAATGTACTACACACCTAAATAATAGATCTAAAATCTTATTAGAAATTACTAGACCACGGAACAACACAGGAAACCACATAAAGCATACTAAAACTTCTTTAGAAATATTGTTGTTTTACACGCAAAGTTTGTTTGCAATCCTCTGTGATGATCGTCATAATATTAAACAGCTAACTTCTCAGCATATATTCAATGTAATAGGTTCAATAAATGATGGCATACTAGAAACTGAATTCATACAATCAATTTTTAGGCAAATCATTGCATATAAAATGTAATTGATTGAAAGAATGCTGTGATAACAGAACTTCCAATCATAATGTACTAATTGCATGAAATTTTAATGAAGATAATAGACTGCTGACTAGGTTCAATTAAGAACATACCCTATACATTATTCAGCTTCTCTTCTGTTATACATGGTATAAAAATATACGTGCAGCAGGTCACACCAGCATGATTCAAATCATCCAAAGTCTATGAATATAAAGAAGAGATAAATTACTTTGATATATAGAAAACTTATACTCGTCTTCGGGAAAAAAATAACAATTCAATACATAAATAAAACACTGGGCCTAGATGATTGGGTGGTTGAGACGGGTGGGATAATGCAACCACCTCTATGAGTTATATGCACAGTAGTTTTGAAAGCAGCTGGGTAAGAAATGCATTCAAAAGAACATTTCGTTGTATGCTCCAATAGAGAGGTTAACGCTAATTTTTCACAAAAAGTTGTCAGAATTTCTCCAACTATACAGACTACAGATATTGTTTTATAGTTTAAATATGTTAAGCAGATACATATAAAGGTCTAAGCAACACTTTTAAATACTAACCAGCTCTGTAGAATTTTTTTAATTTTTTTGAAAAAATGTCAAAAAATGACAAATTTTACCCAAAATTTCGATTTTTGGAGCAAAAGCGCAGACTCAAGCCATTTTTTTTCAGCGGTAAAATTTCACGCAGTTGATGTACTAGTATAAAGGCAACTTTTGGCACCTACCCGTTTTTGATTTTCAAAAAAAAAATTTTTTTTCGCTCCACCCTATTGTACATAATACCCTAAAATCAGAATTAAAAATTTTTTAAAAATTATTAAAAATTTATTAAAATTTTTTTTCGTCTCTTATTTTTTTAATTTTGATTACAGGGTAATATGTGCAATGTTGTTTGTCTTATTTTCTGAAAAAAATATTAATTTATATTAAGAATTCTGAAAATTATAAGGGGAAAACTTGGAAAAATTTGGGACCATTTTTATAAAAACCTTAATTACTCTGCGAGTATGCATGCTATTTGCATAAAAATGAACACAGTGTAATGCAATAAGGCATTCAATCATAATCTAGAGTTTGAACACTTTTGCTAGATTAGTTTTGACAGGGTTATTCAAAAGATATTCATTATTTTTTAATTTTTTGACGGTCCCCTATGGAGTTTCGGTAAAAAATCTTTACAGCGATGTATGGCGTATACTATTATATTTATACACTAAGAGTTTCGAGATGATTCCTCATGTATTTTTCTAGATATTTAGTAAAATGTCTAAAATCGCAAGTGTCCAATAATCAATGGCAATATAGTGTATATATATATATACATATACATATATTCAATTTCCCTTAGTTTATACGCTTTTTTATTTATTACTTTGACTCATGTATCTAAATGTGGAACTTTAGAATTAAAAATTATTTTTTTTCTTCTTACGCACGTTACGTACATGCTAGAACAAATATAAAATTCTGTATTCAGATAATGTTTTGAATTGCAGTACAATGTTTCAATATTTTGTGAACTCAATAATAAATTAATAACATAGTTTGAGTCAATCTTGCACTGTCTGGATGCTAGTGATAAATCTACAATTTTTCCATATGGTTACAATTGTATATGAGTATGAGTGACAATGGAGTATTTTAAAAATACAAATAGAAAAAAACTACAAATTAAAAACAAAACATTCAATATAAATAATATGCTATACCAATTAATGTTTTATTATAAATAAAATTATGATTATCTGTCAAAGAGTATAGTATTCAAATTCTGAATAGATTGGTTTAATAATGCTTTTTTTTTCTTTGTTGTTATATCGTAAAAAAGATACAGGAAAAAAATATCATATTTGAATAAAAATAACATATTTAACCCTTTTTACCAAGTGTAAATGAAACCAGTTGATTTTCCATTATCAAGGCCCACGTGAAATTAACTTATTGTAACGAGAATTTTTTAAAAAATGAACCAAAGTCACGATGTAATTTGTAAGATTAAAGACTTACATAAGGATATATTTTCTTATATGAAAAAAAATCTTTTATACTTTCTGTATTTATAATAGAGATGTGTTTAAGTCAAACTGTCCGAATTACCAGTTTTCTATATTAAATATGCAAAATTGAATGCACAATTGCAAAATTGAATGCACAAACATGAACATTGTCAGACATGGATGCATATGAAATTTTTATTTCAATGATTCTAGTTTTATACAGCAGTAATTCGAGGATGCGCAATTTTCCTTTTATTTCATGTATTATCATTAAACTTTTTAATTTATGTTACTAAAGTTAAGTTTACAAAGTTAAAAAAATTGTAAAAATATTTTTATTAGCAGAAAAATTTAGTTAGCTCTAGAAAGTATCCATATTTGTGAATTTATTTCTAATTCTGAAAGCACAGTTTACAAACATGCAAAATCACTGAAAAATAGTTCTTTGGACAAAAAAAAAAAAAAAAAAAAAAAAAAAAAATTAAACAAAATTTTAATTATTCAAAAAATATTCTTGTTTTTCTTCTTTATAATTCTAGTTAATTTTGACTCTTGTGCTTACTATTTTAACTAAATCTTGTTGAGTTTGTTATAACATATTATTACTGTGATCATTTCAAGCATATATCATACTTTTTTTTAATTTCCTTTAAAAATTTTTATTTATTAATTATATTTAATCTATTTGGAAAAAAAATGTTTTGTACGTACAAATTTTGATCTCTATTATTATTTACATGTGCACACTAACATTATTAATTTTTTATTTTAGATAAATTGATTTTGAAATCTGTAAACCGGTTTGCTCTAAAACGGAAGATTTATGAATCCAAAGGTTAGTGCAACAATTTTTTTTATTAGTAGTAGTATTTAATACAATTTTAATTTATTTTTATTTTTTGATCTTTCATATAATACCCATTGTAAAAAAAAAAAAATACCTCAGCAAACTGCATTTTGAGAACATGCATGTGACAATTTACGTAAACTTTTTGATTCTTCCAGATGTCAGGGTATCAGGTATAAATAAAAGCATTGTTCTAAAAAAGGTAATGAGATCTAAACGACCTATTGTTGATTCTTCATTTTAATTTTATCGTTTCATCTTCATTTTAAGATTTTAATAATTTGTCTGGTCGCTTTAAATCATTAAAAAAATCAATCTGTATTTATTTATGTGATACTGTGTCTAAATACAAATTTTTCAAATGTAAATTAAAATACATTATTATTTTTCATTTTAGCTGAAATTGTAAGTTTGGACTTTTTTCTGTCGGAATAATTAAATTTAAATTTATTTAAAAAAATAAATGCTCCTTTTTCCAAAAAAAAAAAAAAAAAAAAAAAAAAATCTCGGACATTAACTCACCAGTACCTAAAAAAAATTTCTTAATTGATTATTAGTCGAAATCAAATAAATCTTAAAGAATTAATTGAACATTTTTAAAGCATATTTTTTATAAGTTATTCTAAGTTAAATTCTTATTTAAAAGTTATGTTTTTTTCTCTCTTTTTTTACATTATTATAGGCTTTCAATTTTGATATAATTAATAACTTTAAGGAGCTTATCTTGTTTAATAGTAATAGTTTACAAAAAATAAAAAAACGATAATTATATATGTAAATATAGGACCTGTAAAAAATGCTCACTTTAAAAATAATAAAATTATGATAATGCCTAAATGTGAATCATAGTTTTATTGTGAATAGCCACACTATAACGATTTAAAAAAGAAAACTAGAGTAATTTCCTTCATACTGAATAAAATAACAAAAAAAGAACTTTTGAATCTATTCCATAACATCCTAATTTTTATTTAATTGTAAATATTCATTAAAAAAAAAAAAAAAAAAAAAAAAAAAAACTATTCATATTCCGAGGTTTTAATATAATATAACTCTTTGTGACTTTTTATTCTTCAGTTAAAACCTCTTTTTCAACAGAATCATATATTACGTCTTATAAAGAAGATCGGCGACATAAAAACATTTTTTTTTTAATCACAATAGTTTTTATATAAATTTAATTTATTTATATAAAAAACTAAATGTATTTAATTATAATATTTTTTAAATATTCATTCGAAATTATTATTACAATTTTAAAGATTTTTTAAATAGTATTTTGTTATTTCATTCATTTTATTTTCTTTTTCAGGAGAAGTACGCGTGAGTATAAATAACAAGTATTCCATGCAGAAAAATAATAAAGATATCACACAGATAAATAAGAAGCATACCTTGCAGAATAACAGCAATTCTCCTGCGAAGAAAATGAAGGTTGAAGAAGTGTAAGTATACATGGGTACTCATTACTATATTTGTGACATTAGTTTATTTGATGACCTATTATCATGTTTCTCAAGTTAAAATTTTAGAATTCATCACTATTTTTTTTATTTTAAAAAATTCGATATTTCAAATTTCTTTAAATACAATTTTTTTTCTCTGGATCTAAAAGTTTTATTTTTATTATTGTAGGCAATTTTGAGAACATGTTATAACTGCACTCATAAAAAATATTGGTTTATTTTAGCCATTTAAATTTTAAAAATCATGCGCGCATAATGCGCGTGCAAAAATAATTATTTCGCAGAAAATGTACTATATTTTAAAATAAATTAAAAAATTTTATATATGTGTATACTTTTTAACAACTTTAATTAATAAAATAAACCTTTCTTAATGTAGGTTTTCAATTCTATAATTACAAGTAAATTAGATAAAGAGTGACTGAAATTCTTACAGAGGTTACTTTTCCACATATTTTTTTAGCTAATAAGTTACCTAAGTGAATAATGGCTCAAGTCTTTTTAAATTAAAGTAAAAAAAAAACAAAAACAATTTTGCTTATAACAACATATATGAATAATTTTAGGTCTAAGAAATAATTAACATAAATGATGACTTTTAAATTTAAAGCTAATTATATATTTTTTAAATTTTTAAACAAAATCTAGAATTGTTTGTTGAAAAAAATCTTTTTCAGGGCCATTACCAAAAATGAAAATGATAGAAGAGAAAAGAAAATTACAATTTCGGAAAAAACTACAGAGAAGAATGCTGGAAATAAAGAAAATGTTTATTTTCGCCCAAATGTGAAAAGCTTCAAAATTGAATTTGAAATTGAAGAAGTACTGGATTATGAGCCATAAGGTAAGTATTTTTTTAAAAGTGATTGTTAAGTTTCTTTTGATTTTTTTTTTTTTTTGTATAAAACCTTCATAATATCTGCAAAAAGATAATCATATTGCATTATAAATTTACTTATAATAATATAACAATCTCGTTAAATCTCGTTACATGATAGTTTTACGCAGGTATTGGCAAAAAATGTAATACATTTTCCAATAACTTTTTTAAAGACTATAAGCAATGCTTATTGATTCGTTACTATTATATATAAATATAAACACAAACAATTTAATTGTCTTATATTTAGACATGTAAAAAATTGAATTCCATATCTATATTTAATTTTAAAATATTGCAGACTTTAGGGCGTGAACAACACTGATTAGATATATTTATAGTATAGCTATAGAAATAAAATATATTAATTCAACTTAATTTTTAATTGAAGCAAAATTTAATGAAATAATAAATAAAAATGAAGGTAAGAATTTATATTTTTACATACTTCTTATAATTGCCAAATTTTTACTAAGCTTTTTTTTTTTTTTTTCCTTTTCAAATAAAACTTTTATAAAATTTGCAATTTTTTTAAAAAAAGTTCTCCTTTTCCCTATAACGATTTACAAGAAAATCATATTGCATTATAAGTATGCTTATAATAATAGAAGAAGCACGAAAGACATTTTTTATTTAAAATAACTAACACCATATAAATTATGGTAGTTTTACGCAGGTACAGGCAGAAAGAAAAAGATCTATCAAATAATTTCTGTTTAAGACTATAAGCAATGCGAACTGATTTGTTACTAATATGTATGTAAATAAACTCAATCAATTTAATTTAATTTATTTTTAGAGATGTAAAAAATTAAATGTCATCGCTATATTTAATTTTAAAATGTATAACAGTAAACTTAAAATTGAAAACAAAACTGTATTAAACATATATATAGCTACAGGGAAAAATATTTTAAATGACTGCATCATTAATGGAAGAAAAAATTTATTTATTAATTTAATAAAAGAATAACTTAAGACTCTATATAAGATAATAGCATTAATATATATATATATATATATATATACATACATATTAATATGATACTTGAAATTAGCGTTAGACTCAATGTAAAATCATTGGTTAACTGGAGACGATGAGACATGTGTTGTGATTTTTGAGTTCATTTCTAAAACTTGATGTAATATAATTATTCATAAATTAACAGAAATACTATTAAAACGGGTATACAGGTTTAGAAAAGTAAAAAAAAAAAAAAATAATAATAATTATGTCATAAAATCACTTAGAAATGAAAAGTAATATTATGCCTTGATTTTTTCAATTAACATTTCTTCTGCATTTCATTTAATGCCTTCTGTATATTAGTCTAATTACTAATTATGATGTCTAATACATTGATTTTTTTTTTTCAGATTGCTATTGATTGGTGCTCCTGATTTCCTTGTAATTTTTACCTTGCCATTGTAAATAATCATTGTCTGTAAATGTGCTTTTAATTGTAATTAATAATTGATTGTAATCGTGCTTTTAATTCTAATTGTATAAAATAAAACTATTTTTCTAAAGTTTGTGTTTTAATTAAATTATATTTTACATTAATTTTACAAAAAGCATATAATGAAGTGAATTTAAATGTATGATATTTCAAGCTTTTTTAGTTTTATATGCATCTATTTGTAAAAATCATTTCTAGTCAAAATTAAGCTTCATTTAAATAATTTTCTTTCTAATGGTAAAAGGTTGAGAGTTTTGAAAAATTTACAGTTAAATAAAAATATTTTTTTTATGTTTAAATGATAACTTTAAAATGTAAAATCTTCTTCTTATATTTATTCGGGAGAATTATTTGCATTTTAAACCATATATCTCAACTTTTCAAAAAGTATTAAAGTATTTTAGTCACTATGTTGTAATTTTTGTATTTTACCTGTAAGTTTTACATTGAATATGATGAAATTTAAAATGAATAATAAATTATAAAAGTACTTACTTGATTTGGATAAAATGATAATCTTAAATTTAGATAATATTAAAAATCTTGACAGTTAGAAAAACAAAATAACAATTGTTATTAAAGTAAGATATTGCACAGAGGAGGGAATAATTAAACAAATTTAACACACCTGAAAGTGCATAAAACTTTTAATGCATATAATTTAAAAATGAATGTTTGATGTCACTTTAGCTCAACCTCTATTATTTTTTTTCTAAAAACAATTGTTGATTTTTTTTATTAATCATTTTCTATTTAAAATTATAAATTGAAAGCTTAAAGGCATACATACTAAATAAATTAGATCGTTATTTTATATGAAAAAAATAAATAAGGAAAAAAAATTATATTAATAAACATGGTGCCATTTAATGGTACAGATATTCAATTTAATGTTTATATTTGAGAAAACTAAATTTTAAATTTTCAGTTTTTACAGAAAAAAAAAAAACATTGGAAATTGAAATATTTGATGAATGCTCTCTTGTCTATATCTGTGTAAATGGAGTTAATATGAAGCCAGTGCCAGCCTGGTATAACCTGGTATAACCTGGCAAAAACTCTTATAGAATAAGAGTTTTTGTTTCTCAAAAAGACGAATTTTTGTAAAAAATTATGACACTTTAAGGGTGTATTTCGATTAAAGCTGCTTATTTTACGGTTTATTTTTTAATTCATTTTTGCTCTGAAACGCATCAAATTGGCAAATTGTATTATCTAGAAAGTACACAAGGTGCCATGATTGTCGATTCTTTGATAAATGCAGAAAATATTGCAAAAAAAGCAATCAAAAACGGCATTTTGGACAAATTTTTCGGAAGCGGGAGATCTGCGAACGAATATAATGGTCATGCTGAGAAGGTAATTGTTTATAAATCAAATTCTAATGAATTGAGCGCAAAATGACAACCCACGGCACCTTATACATCTCTTCAAAAATCCCCTCAGCAAGTTTCATGTTTCTACTTTTAAAAATGAGTTTGAAAATGTATATGAAAATTTCGAGCTGTTGAAGGTGGAAAAGCGTTTTTTCGAATACACCCTTAAGGATGTTACAAATGTTTGGTCTGTGACACTCTTTAATTATTTACTGTCAAGTTTTGACGAGTACCATCTAGGTACCATCTAGTAACTCTTCAACTACTTGGCCGACTGGCTGTTCATTTTTATCCGGTTCTTTCTTTCTTCTGTTGGACAACTGTATTTACTTACCTAACCCTCATCATTTTTCCATTCCTTATGAGAAAATGTTATCCAGATTCCCTGGATTTTATAACATACCGGCCAGGATCAGGAACAAAGATATATTTACTTATAATACATTATTTTAGATTGGCCACGAACAATACCAAAAAGCCTTTTTATTCGAATGTATTAAATTAAAGCTTCGAAATTTGTTAAAAGCACTAGTTTTGTATACGTCAGATACAAGAGATTGTTGTCTAGAGCAGCAGTTCCCAAACTTTATTGATACGCAAACCACGTTTAAGTTAAAAAAAAATTTCTCGACACACCTATTATAAAGGTATATATCCATACAGAATGTGTTGTATTACCTGTTTAAGCTATCGGCCATCTTATTCTACGAAAAAGGAAAATTGTAAATAGTGTACGAAGCATACACTATCAACAAAAATAGGAAATAATAATCAATATGAGTGGAAATGGCATAATAATTAAAACAGCATATTGAAACAAAGATAAATGAAAATGCATTTAATTATTATCAAAATAGAATATTTTAGCAAGTAACATTCCTGACATTAGTATTTAACGATGAAGGGTATTTTTATTAGGATTAAAGCTGCTTAATTTTACTGTTGAGTCACTTTCTACATGCAATTTGTTTCTGTATTTTTTTTTCTTTTTTCAAAAACGGCAAAGTAGAAAAAACATATTCACACATTACGTGTAGAACCACATAAAGGTATTCTAAATTGATTTAGATCTGTGTGGATATTCTGCTGGTATATTTATCAAAATGAAAATTAAGGATTTTATCTTGAAATATTTTGTTGTTACAATTTTTATGTTTTTTAAATAGATGAAATAAAAGTTTTTTTTTGTGACAAATCTTGATTGTTTCACGGCCCACCGAAACTATGGGTCGTGACCCATAGTTTGGGAACCGCTGGTCTAGAGGAATCAGTAAAATTTAAATGTCTCTTAGATGCGCTTATCATAGATTTCTCTATAAAATTAGCAATTTAAAATGTTTTTATATGCAATTGAGTCTGCAAGTTAAGCTGAGAAAATAAACCAACACAATATCCAGTTACAGATACAGCGGTGTTAACTTCATTTTTTTTAACACTAGCGGACCCGACAGACGTTGTCCTTCCTGGCATCGACACCAGAAAATCAAATAAATTTACTTAAATATAGTAATACGCACGATAAACACTACGCTCTTAATTTAATTTCTTATTACAATTATGTAAGGTTATTATGTTTTTCCACTCTTCAATATTTTTTGAAGTTCGTTCCATTTTTGATAGAAAAGTTTATTTTTCTCTTTTTTGTTAAAAGTTAACGATTTTCTGAAGTCAGTTTATCAAAATTATAATACAGGCTATATTATTGTAAAGCATATACGTTTGACAGGAGCGGGGATCGAACACGCGATCTCTTTCTTCGAGAAGCAGAGCTTCTGGTGAAGCAGATACCTGGTGCCTTAGACCGCTCTGGCATTCCGTCCGCACTCTATTCATCGAACTTATTCAACACTTTTAATTAGCGAAAAATCACTAACTATTAGTTTTTGCCTAGTTACTAAAACAGAACTGAAACAATTTCGACGAAATGTGAATCTAAACCATTCTCCAATCCACGGGAAAACACACACAAAATTCCATTAAAATTAGTCCAGTCGTTTAGGAGGCGTTCACTGACATACACACGCACAGAAGATTTAAATATATAAATACATATATACACATTAAATATTAAATATATACACAAAATATATTCTAATTCTTAAAAATGATGCCTTTTAAAGGTTTGTTGATGTTGTATTGTCCACAGTATATTGTATTTATCATCAAAACACAGATTTCTCTCAGCTAATGAATGAAGCTACACAGTTGATAAGTCAATCTTCTCTTTAAATTTTCAACCATACATGTTTCACATGTAGGTTTGAACGCGTTTTGTATACGTTGCTGCGTTCGATTTTCCACTCGGCACTAGAGCAGATTCCAAGCAATTGCGGATTCAATGGGTAGGTCACGACGCCACCCCCCCCCCCTTACCTAGGAGATTTCTAAAGTACATTTTAAAAATCAAATACAGTAGAATATCTAATCTATATACTGTAAACTTAAATACGCAAGGTTGTGCATTATATAGAATTTTGCATTACTTGGATCATCTTTCATACATCATTGAACTTACCTTGTTAAATATCCTTTTTTAAAAATTTGCCCAGGTATACCTGGACCCAAATAATTAACTACGTTACTCATTTTCAAAAACATTTATTATGATAGTATTTTTTTCATTAAAAAGTTATAAAATAAGGGGATGAAATTGAACTAGAACATAAAATTTAGTTTTCGAGAGAGCTGCAATTTTTTACAATCTGGGAATTCAGGTGTTTCTTCCCTGCAAATTTCATTTCTTAGACCTGAGAAGTTTTGCGTTATATGGAGAATTGTGTTATATGGAATTGAGTTATAAAGATTTTCTACTGTATATATAAAATTCGTTCAAATTTATCTCTTGTTCAACAATGTGAATCTTTCTGAAAGGTCATTTCTGACACACCCAGGAAGTCATTTTCTGTATCAGATGCAAGACGTTTCCAAGTACACGTATTCAGAACAAATGTGATTAACTATTATCGTTTTCCATTTTTCGACAAGGGCAAAGAATCTTTCGGTATATCTGCGTAAAATGTGGGGTTTTAAACTGAATTTCAGATTGCTACAGCCAACTGCTCCTTCATTACAGTATTTTTGTAACTGTCAAGTCCTAAAAATTGGCTTAAGATTCTCAATTTCTGAAGGATTTTTTGTTTTTATAAGAAAGTGGAGAATTTTTCAGTTTCTTGGTATCAAATAAAATGCGTAAATTTTATATCTTTACGAATATTAATGCAATTTTTTGGCATCTATGAAAATGAAGACGAGTTTTCCAAAGTATCAGAAAAGTAGCTATTTTGGATATGGGAAACAGTCTTCTGTATAAACCCCCCTTTAAATGAAAAGCTGGATCCGCCTTTGACCCTAAGCTGATGGGTATGCCCGTATGTTATACTCTTTCTAATGTTTAAAAATTATCCCAACGATTATAAGCATTCTATTAAAATGACATGTTAAATCAGTATTGAATTTAGCGGAGGAATCGACAAGACATTCGGTTTCTTTTCTTATTAAAGATTAAGAAATGTAAATTTCTTCCAAGAGTTCTATTTCCACCGTCCACGAAGTCTTTCAATGTTAATAGTCTATTTATTAAAAACTTTAAAACTTTGGATTGTAAATACTCCTTTAAGGGTGCTTCAAAGTGCTTATTTTCAGATTTAGTTTTACATTCACTTTTGCTCTCAAACACATCAAACTGGCAAATTCTCTTATTTAGGAACTACATAATGTGCCGTGCGTGTCGATTTTTTGATAAACGCAGAAAATATTGAACAAAAAATACTATTAAAGTCAACGCTTTGAACCGAATTTTCCGAAGCGGAGATCTAAGAACGAAAAAAGGGTCACACTGCGAAAATAATCAGTTATAAATCAAATTCTAATGAATTGAGCGAAAAATGAAATCACATGGCATCTTACACACCTTTTCAAAAATTACCTTATCAAGTTTCAGGTTTTTACTTTTAAAATTGAGTCTGAAATTGTATCAGAAAATTTCGAGCTGTTGAAAGTGGAATTTTTTTTTTCGAATACACCCTTAACAATGTCAACAGAAATACGCTTAAAAAACCGCTAAAACTGTGTAAAAATTTTGTTTCTGTATTGTTTTATTATTATTCATGACAAAAGTTTTAGAACTGCAAAACTAACCATAGAATCAATAAAACATTTTATCAAAAAAAAAAAAAAAAAAAAAAAAAAAAATCAGTTGCAAATTGGTCAAGGGTAATTTCTTTATTTATTTTATTTCATTTTTTATTATTTTCTTTCGATTCTATAATTTTTTCGTTACAATTATATAAACTTTTAATTGTGTATATTTTTCTAAAACTTTACATAATTTATGATAAACAACTCTTGTTAATTACTAGAAGGCTTATTCTATGCTGATCAGTTTCAATTTTGGGGGAAAAAAATGACGCAACCTGAATGAGAGAGAAAAAATTTGATGTCAAGTGACAATAACCGCTTTTAACTCTATATAGGTAACTAGTATATTAAAAAATGATTTTCCATTTTTTTCGCTATTCGATATGAAATTGATTCACTAGTCCGACTTGCAAATTTTATGTTTTTATTTTTAAAAAATATAGTAAGTAAAAAAATAGTAAGTAAATGTGTCAGAAAGTTATGTGTTTTTGAGCAGGGGATTTTAGAACCATCTTAAATATGTCTTTCTTTTCAGTAGCATCTTTTAAATATACTGTTCTTCTGATACGATTTTGTATTTTTTTATCCACGCATTTTTGCATTTTTTTTTAAATTTCCGATTTATTTTCTCAGAATCAACCATTGTTGGTTATTTTTTAAATATAGCAAGACATCTTTTAGAAATACACATGAAAGTTGTGATAGTATAAGATGAATACAGAGAAAAATTAAAATTATTTCATATTCATCGAACATATAAAGTTTGATTATTTAAACTGTGTAAGTCAACATTTGAAAATTTCACACATGTATGGATGCAAATATTTTTGTAATTGTTCTAAGTTCCTGTTGTCAATACTAAAAATTTCGAGAACATTTTTAATAATAAAAACAATACACGCTCTATAATAATTTGCAAATGTTTATCTGTTTTAAAAATAGATATGGTACTGAAGTTTTATGTTGCCGGATTATTTAATTAATAATTGTCTGTTTGATACCCTTTTCTTCTTAAGAGTGTTCTTAAATCAATAAGGCTAACTTTGTGACATAAGTTTTATTTTTATTTATTATTATTATTTTTTTTTTGTTCGGAAATCCATGAAACTAGTAGGTGTTGTTGTTCAGAAACTATCTAATCGCACTTATTTTCCTACTTTTTTTTATTTTTCTATTTTATTTTTCAAACGCAATAGACTTTTCAGAAAAACCCGTCAAATCTGGCGTTTTGAAATGCATTTTCCGACGAAAGCTGAAAAACCAGTCAACGAAAGGGAGCAAAAAAAGTGAGCACGTGATAAAAATCACTTATAAATCGGTAGGTAATTTATTTATCATAAAATGGAAAATTAAATTTGATTCGAAAGCGGTTCCAAATCAGACCTTCTAATTTTATGTCGTTCCGTTAAAAAAAAAAAAAAAAAAAAAAAAAAAATTGTAAATGAGTCAAAACGTTTTGCGCTTATTGAACAGAGCAGTTGAGAACAGCCTTAAAGTAAAATGTTTATCTAAAGACTTGGTTAAAGTGAATAAATATCTGAACCTGAAGTTATTTTTTCATCGCTTCATATTTGATTTTCGTGGGATAAAAAGCATTGTGGCAATCGCGGAATTTTAATTATTTATTAATGTTTTCATTTGTTAATTGATTTTTAACTATAAAAAGTTTGTGAATTATAAGTGTGAAAGTTAAAAAGTTATTTTATTAAAGGTACTTTTTACTGTCAATGAAATTGTTGATTAAAAGACAACAGGTGTGAAGACAATGAAGGCAATCTCTTCCCACAGGGGGCTTTGGTTAAAATATTTCTTTAGCCCCAAAAGGATTATGACTCCCCCCTTATTGTTACAAGTGACCATTAAAGAGACAGGGATTGTCATGTGATCAAAAACTTGGTTCTAAATGGTTAATACTGAAAACAGTTAGAGGTTAGAGGGATAACAAAATTATTACGATCGCAGTTAGTGTATGTTCCCTTGTGTCGTACAGTGTCTTTTACTGTTCATTTGTACGGATACTTCTGTTTCTGTTCGCTAAAGTTCCTGTCTAGAATTTGACTAATTTCATTGGAGGATGTATGCAGCTAAAAGTGGTAAGTTTTTTAATGATTTATCTCTTAATGTGTTTTTAATATTACTATCAATAAAATAAAATAAAAAATGTGGAGGGGAGGGGGTGTTAAAAATAACATTTTACTATTTTAAATTAAATTAAGGATTGCGGTACAGTTTAAATTTAACGAAAAAGTATTCTCAAATGAATGATTCTTACTTTATAATAACTTCTTTTTTTATTGCTGAAAAAATAATAATTTAGATAGTTGGACACAAGGACAATAATAGTAATAGTAATAAATTAAATTATTGAATTTAACTTATATATATATATTTTTTTTTTCGTTGTAAGGTTGGTCAAAAATGTTGTTGCAAAGCTATTCTTATCCGCACAGACGAAAATCCTTCACGTGTTTTCATTAATGACTCCACACATATTATATAATTGGCAATTGAATTTATACCAATTACTTTTTTTTTTTTTAAGTGTGGTGACATCACAACAACATTTAATTATTAGAATTAGAAACGCTGACCTTAATTATGATATTCAATATAGAAGATTATATATGACCTTAACATTCGATATTAGAGTGAATTTTTAACAAATTGACAGAAACTGTTTTAGTTGCAAATATGTATGTATTTTTAGTATTTGATTATGTTTTTTATTTAGTATTATGTAAAAATTTGAAACATGTTCAGTTCAATGTTTAATGTGATTTCTTCACGTATTACACAAATTTTCAACGTATTAAATGAAACATATTTATGTATATTTTTATTTTATTTTTTAACAATTTTTAAATGTCACAGAAATGTTTGCCGTTTTACAGACTATTTAAATGGATTAGTTTTTTTTTTTTTCATCACGAAAAGTATATTTATTATCAAGCATAAAAAGTAAAAGGCAAATAATCAATGGAAATATTAATCACTCAATCGCATGAAAATTCTATTTAAAATGCTGGATGCTTCGAATGGCCATTTAATCACATAGTTGGACATTTCATACTTGCAAAAAGTTTATTATTCATATTTTATATTGTATATATATAATTATTAAAAATAATACTTGGTAATAGAATACCTTTAAATTTTGTTTTTCTAAGTTATTCGTGGTTTTGTTGTTTACTGTTTGAATTACGGTTTGTTAGTTGCTTTTTCCGTGTTTTGAATTTATGAAATATAATTTATTGATATATATGACAATATAATTCAGGTTTTGAAATGAACTTTCAGGTTTCGATCAGATTTTCAAATCTATGTGTGACACGATAACTATCAAAGCTTCCACGAATTAAAAATTTACTAAGTAGACCTTTGATGTCTTCTAAATTAGCTGCGCTATATGTTTGATTTTTGTTTAATTTTTTTTTTCACTTCAAGAAAATATGTATATATATATATATATTTTGTATTTTGCAACCATAAATATTCTGCGTGGTTGGACAGAATAGAAGCATTTAATGAGGGGGGGGGGGTTCTATAAGGGTTTTTTTTCTATAGTCTTTGACTTATTTCACTCACATTTTTTCTTCTAAATGTAAAACATATACACATCAATTTCCTATAGGATATAGAGAAAAACTTTTAAATAAATGTATTTAGAATTCTCTTTAAATTTATTGATTCAGATAATTTGAATAATTTTTTCAATATTTATTGTAACCTAGCAAAAGCTTCAGATATCTAAAATAATAACTAAACGTTTGGGTTTTCGATGTAATTGATGCTGATAAAAATGGATTTCCCCTTTTCTTTCATTTTAATTTACTAAAAATATTAAATGTCAATCAAATATCCATTTATTTTTCGTTGTTAGTCATGCAGATAATATTACATTTTATTTTCATTTGATAAGTTTCTGAATCAAACGTATGTAGTTGATGCTTTATACTCAAATCTAACATTGATTTTGAATTAAAAAAGTTTGTGAGCTAATCATGAATTTTATAATGATATATTTATTCATTGCCATTCGCGTGTACACAGGTTCAATTTGTTCCCTTTTCAGGGAAAATATTTATTTAAATTCTAAAACTTTTATTTGTGTTTGGGCGTATTAGAACTGAATCCCTCGACCCCCGCGCCTTATCTAATTCATTAAAGTATTTCACTGTTTAATGAAAAACATCTGTAAGTTTAAAAAGTTACGTTATGGAATCTAGAAAAAAAAAAAATCTTTTTCTAATCCCTCCCCCCTCTCCCTTCCCGTCCTTAGAGCAAAATAATTCTGCTGCTAAAATGTTGAAATGTTTGACTTCAAGCAAAATAAAGTAAATTAATGCTTTTTTCCCCACAAACTTTATTCTGGTTTTCTGGTACAATTTAAACATTATTGTGTTGAAATAAAGTGTTATAAATGAAATACAATCACGCTTCAAAGGAATAAATGGAAAACTTATTTATTTTGTAATTCTTCCTAATTAATTTACAACTAATATAATCAGAATATATTGACTTTTCTAAAAGACAATGTCGATTTTAAGTACTTCTTCACCCCCCCCCCCTTTATTAAAAAAAAAGTAGATTTTGATTACGATTTTTTACGCTTGTGTTTAGATCACGATCTATTTTATGCGTGTTTCTCTTCTTTTTAGTAAAAAAACTATTTTCTTGAACTGAAAAACTTTCTAGTTCTCTCTCTCTTTTATTATTAATATTTTTACTTTACTTTATGTTTGGGTACGTAGAAAAAAGGGGTGGATCATAAAATTTCCTTAAAAATTTTCATTTTTTGCTCTACAATTATGTCAAGGTATAAAATTATCACTAACTGCATGTAGTATCTCGATTTGTGGCATTTGCATAGCATGTGACCTTTCAATTCCTTCCTGCAAAAAAAAAAAAAAATCCTCTATTATCGCAAATTTTATAAAAACTTATGTAATTAATTTCAAAGAATAATATATGTGCTTAAAGCTATTGCATTTAATATTGATATTTAAAAAATCTTTTAGTCAGGTCCCTGCCGCCGAAGATACTCGCTATTCCTATGGGGAGGTTATTTTCTAATATCTCGTTTGCATTTCGACAATTTTTTCTTCCTTTTTTTGCTTTGAATAGCTGAGATCCTTCTCTACATCACTGTTTTGTTACCTTTTCAATTTTGTCTGAAGACTATTTTTAATAAAATTACTTTCAGTTTCAAAACTGGTTTCTTTAGTGAAAGAACTTTATATAAAAAAAAGTACCTGCGATTAAAATCGAAAAAATAATAAAAGAGCGATGTGGAGAGGGACCTCATTTATCCAATGAAAAAGAAAAATATTTAAAAATGTCGAAATACAAACGAGATATTACAAAATAACATAGCATTAGCTCGCAAGTATTGTTATATGTATTTTTTATAGATCAATTTTGCATGGATCTTTCCCGTTTATGAAAGGACTCTGTCATAAGCAGGTTTTGTTTCACTGATTTTATTGCATTTTATTTTTTTTCCTTTAAATCTTCTAGCCTTTAAAAAAAGTAATTTTAAAATTTTTATTGTAAAATAATGGCGATTTAATTAATTAATTAATTAATTAATTAATTAATTAATTTTATTACTTCTTTTTTGTAAAATTTTATATTTAAATATTTCCAGCTATAACTTTTAAATTATCCCAATTAAAAAAATACTAATCAGTTACAAAAATTAACTTTATGGGAAATTTTAGGATGTGATTTTGTTTGTAAATTATATAGTTAACTATCACAAAGAGAAAAAAATCTAAATTATAACTCGATTATTACTTTTTTTTGCATGTTTCCTAGAGCTCTTAAAGTAAAATTTTTTCTTGAATTGGACGCATTTCAATTTGCGTCTAATCCCTTAAAACCTCATGAGTTATCTAAATGGCCATAACTCTGTGAATTTTGCAGATATGAAGTTGGAATTTTTTGTGTTTAATTCAGAAATGGATAAGGAAAGCTTTCCTAATTGAAATTTTTACCCTACGCGGACCGTATAAAAATTTTAAGTGTATTTTTGTATTTTTTATTTGTATTTTTGCCCTCCCTCCCCCATGCAGTTCAAATCTATATCATTATATTTGGCACCCTTTTTTATGAAATTTTGGGTCTTTGGGTAATATTTAAAGAAACAGCCTATTGTTACTATATTTATGAATCACCCAGTATATACGGCATTTTCTGCAGTTCGTGATTTTTCCACAATCTACTATGTAAAGTTCGTTCGCTAAAAAATCTATAACATCATTCATTATTGTTACTACATTTTGATTTTCGCATATTTTATTCATATTAGAGATTCTATTGTGTATGGAGATGAGCCTATAATAGTTGTCGGAAATATGATTGGACATTTATAAAATTTATATTAATGGAAGGTTAAAATATATATATATATGTACTCAAAATTTTTTTCAAAACTTGCAGCAATTTATCTTCTTTTATTTATAAAATTTTTATGCGATAATCTTTTGTTCATTTAGCATCCGAATTTTAAACTCTGTTATTCGTTCAGCTTTTTTTTTTTTTTTTTTTTTTTTTTGGCTTAAAATTTAGAGTATAATTAATTTTGAGAGCAATAAACACATTTAAAATTACCAAAGTAAATTTGCATTTTAGAAAAATCAGCATGTACTGAATAGATTTTTTGTAAAAAAGGAAAAAAATAGACAATCAACAGCAATTTCAAATTAAAAAAAAATCCTCATCATATTATTATGAAGAAAAAATACTTTTCTACGAAAGTATAGTTTAAATTTATAAATTACCTCTCAACAGAATTTTAAATTATTATCTACAGAATTAGCGATTTAAATTTGTAAAACTATATCTTAGATAAATTCAGTTAGTAATCATAATTTTGTTTGCTTTTATTTCTTCAAAGCTTGTTTTACGTTTAAAAGCTGAATTCACCTTAAAAAAGTAGCAATTTCTTATGAAAAAAAAATCGCATCTTTTATAGTATTTATTCTTCAAATGAGTATAAGTGCATCTTATGAGTATAAATTCTACAGATATTATATATAGCGAGTTATAATTTCGTTAGATAAGATTTATTCAATTTATGTTTTTTCCCTCCCCCTATTTTTATTTTTACTTTTTTATTTTATTTTATTTTATTTTCGATAAATATTATTTGATAGTTGACATTTGATCAAAAGAAGATGAAAGTTTAACGACTTAACATTGAATATGATGGGTTTTAACTACCTAATTTAAAAAATACACGTGTGATCACTAAAAATATCTTGATAAAATAAGTTTTTAGAGAGAGAAAAATAACATATCTTATTTTTCATTTTGTGTTTTCTTTCTTATATTTTATTTACTTTAACAACTTTATTGGAATTTAAATTTTTAATTTGAACACATAAACGGAAATCCTTAATTACTTATTAATTTTGATGATACATAAATATTTATATAATTATTTTATTTTTAAAAAATTATTTTAATTGCCCAAATGATGATTATATCGTCGCAAAATTGCTGAAGCAAAAAGGATTTTTTCAGAGAAAAGTATATTCTTGCTTTAGAAACACAATGTATTTCTATAATAATAATAATAATAATAATAATTATTATTATTATTAATTTTAAAGAATGCGCATTTTTCAAAAGAAGATCCCTTTTTACACTACTAGATGGAACTTTCTAAAAAATTTTAAACCATTTCTAAACAATGTGTGTAAAAATTGAAAACAACTGTTTTCAAAAGTGTGTTTTCGATGACAATATAATATCTTAATAATTTTAGAAATAAATCATAAATATAATATACATAATGTAATATTAGAAAAATGTAACATTATCAATTTGTAGTTTAATATAAATGTAGATCATATGCATTATATTATGTAGATCAAAACTTAATTCTCCCCTGACTTCCGATATAGTGATTGCCGTTATAATATCTCAAATTTAGAAACATTAAACTTTCAACTCCTACCAATAGTTCTCGGTGAAATCTAAATAATAGACAACCGCTCTTCTCACTCTTTAAAGACACAAAATGATTCTTTCCATTCCCCATCCTACAGTTATCAAAACATCAAATAACAACAACCTGTAATAGATTCCTAGGAGAAAAAAATAAGAAAGTCAGGGTAATTAGAATAAGGTCATCAAGAAAATATTTTGTAACTGTTAATATTTTTTAACAAAAATATTGCCAGAAAGGAAATTGTAAATTTTTATTTTTTTATTGTATTTCGTTCAAAAAAGTTAATGCAGAGATTTTGGAGAAGAAAAAAAAAAAAAAGGAAATCCTAAAAACGACCCTGGATAAATAATTTTTTAAAAGGTTTAAAATTGATATATTTTTTAAAACATATAAAGGAGCGAAGTAAAATGTACGTACACAAAGAGGGTGTTATTTTTTAAGTTGTTTCATTTTGATCAATATAACAGATGTAGATTTTTAAACATGCGCAAGGAAGGGAAAAAAACCTTAATTAGATGTTCTGAAAAACTTTTTTTTTTTTAATAAAAATATTAATTATTCTTTACACCGATGACCTATCACGTAATGTAGCATAAAGTAAAAAATGCGAACCTTAAATAGATATATATATTTTTCTAATTCGGTTGAAGTCATTGTAGTCTTTGCAGACTTGTAAACACACATACACACAAAAAGAGGGTTAGTGGAATAAAGTATTTTGCTACTTTTTTTTTTCTTTCTGTAACGGAAACTCGGAATGAAACCGAAATTTCCACAATTTGTGGCGAAGTGCCAGTTTGTTATATTCATTATATTTTTGGGATCAGTGTTTTGGTTAACTTAATAAATGAATAAAAAAAAGGGGGGGGGGGAGAAAAATTTGAGTTTCAGTTATATTTGAACTGTCTTGCTCTAGCATCACCCAAATTTCCAAATCTCTACGTTTGGTGGATTTTCTTTGTCGTCGCAAACATATTCTCAGACATACACATTTCTGTTATTGTTTTATATATAAAAACTTTCTGTTTTGAAGGGAGGGGGACAGAGTCGTAGCTAGAAGGGATGAATAGGGGGTGAGGGGCTCAAGAAATTGTAGGGAGGAGGCTCATATTTTTTTTCTCTCTCTGACGCAGAAAAATAGATTAGTGCATATTTACAAAGTATGTACTGTGTTTCCTATTCAATTGTTGTAATAACTTCATTTTACACTAAGAAAAGTATATGATAATGAAACTTTTGAGTGTATAACTGGTGCAAAATTAAACATCATGTTAGCTTCATACGTACAAAAAGGATGAGGGAGTGTTGAATTACTTATTTTAGATACAATTTAGTAATTCTGAAAAATTGTGAAAGGGCTCAAAACTAAATTAGATTTTTGAACAGAATTTCATTTGAATTTTCGGAATAGAAATTCATTGAGTGACCTTGGTATCTTTTTCAGGGGGGGAGGGGGGCTGAGCCGCCCATAGCGCCCCCTTAGCTATGGCCCTGGAGGGGGATGCCTCGAAATGATAGAAAAAACAAATTTAAGAGGCTGCTTCATTCAAATGAAAAGACATGTTCTCTAATACTAAACCTGTGGAACAAATTTATAAAGATACCTCGGTTGCATTTTAATATTTTAAATGATTCTCTTTTCCTTTGGATAGCTGAAATCTATCTGCATGGAGGCCGTTCTTTTACTTTTTTTTATTTCGTTTACAGATATTTTTTATGAAGACGCTTTCATTTTCAGAACCGGTTTGGAATAAAAAATATCTGCAACCAAAATCGAAAAAGTTAAAAAATAAATAAAAATCCGACTGCATATCCAGATTAATCTCAGCTATCCAACGCAAAAAAAAATGATTTAAAAATTTCAAATGCTACCGATATATTTTTATAAATTTCTTCCTTAGGATTAGCATTAGAGAAGGGGTCTTTTCATTTGATTGAAGTAGTCCCTTAAGTGATTAATACGAATTGCCTTTCTCGTGATTCCAGCGATAAGTGTATCTACACAAATAAACAAAAAATTTTGCTTAAAATATATCAGAAAAATCAACTAATAATTAAATTTACGCTATAAGAAAAATGTTTATTTATTTGAGAGATGAAAGTTTTCCTTGCTTAAGTAAAAATAAAAATTTCTTTTTTATAATTTCAGGAAAATATTGCCGGTATAACTCTTACGCTGGTGGATGCAAGAAGAGGAATTGTCCGTTCAAACATGTCAGTAAGTGTATTGTATTATCTTGATAGTGTGAAACTCTGTATAGGACATTTTACTTTATTTTTATAGATAATTTTTCCAACGTTTATTACTTGTATTAAAATACAATACTATTTCTTGAGACTGAAACTGATAAATCTACTCATGCTCCTCTCATGACGAGAAGATCGTTCTGTAATATTACAGGTGTTCAGATATAATTCTTTTCAATTATACAAATCAGGTGTTTTCAGTTATGGGAGCAATAGGATTTGTATATAAAATATCCTAATTAGTAAATGAAATTTATCACACAATATTATTTAAAAATATTAAAAAAAATACGTAAGATATGTAATTGAAAATCAATGCATTTCTACTTAATTATTATTATTATTATTATTATTATTATTATTATTATTATTATTATTATTATTATTATTATTATTATTATTATTATTATTATTATTATTATTTTCTAAAAAGCCAGAAGGATAACACTTAAGAATGTTCTCAAGTACAAAGGATCTGCTTTCTGATTCTGATACATTTATCAATTCATTTTTATTCAAAAAATATTTAATCAGACAGCGTTTTTTTTTCTTTTCGTTTGTTAAATATGTATATATTATACATTTTAGTTATATAATAAAATAAAAGTTATTTATTTGTCAAAAAGCGGAAAATGCTATTCGATCCGAAATCACTTCTATATACAGCCCTGCCAGTTTTATATATTAACGTTTAGAAATGTGGCAGAAGTTTTTACACAGTTGCTCGGGGTATTTGAGAACTGCTATAAAATCAGGGATGCAAGCGCTGCGCCAAAAATGGTGATTTTAACCAATGAAATTTAATGGAATTATTGATTTATTAAATCACAGAAACCTTGTAATTAAATAATCCGAGAAATTCTTTTAAAATTAAGTGGTACCAATCGGTCACTTCTGACTCAGCGCTTGCAACCCTGCTTTAAAGTGCAATCTCCCCCCCCCTTTTTTTTTCTGCTTTAATAATTAAAGAAGTCAGACAAACAGCGCAATCCGTTAACTTAACTTTAAAGCTACCTCTTATGAACAAAATACATGGAAATTCATCAAATTTTTAATATTTACTTAAACTATGTATATATATAGTAAAAAAAAAAAAAAAAAAAAAAAAAAAAAAAAAAAAAAAAATCGTGTCATTTCTTATAGAATTGTCAAGTTGTTTACCCTCAAATTTTGACAGGTAATATTTAGTGCATATTTAAGACAGATAACAAAGCATTCATATCACATTTAATGAATGTCATTGTATATTACAAATGAACTAAGCTTTTAAAAATGGGAGAATCTGACTTTATGAGAAAAATCTGTTAATGTTTTTAAGCACTTATGGGACATTGAAGTTTATTTATAACGGAAGGCTTGTATAATATCTTCTTCTTTCATGCATTGAAATTTTGATACTCAGTTTTATAAACAGTGTCTCCCACAAATTCATGCAATTTCAGAAATTCATTTCAAAAATTAATAAATTGTTTTAACTGAAAGTGGCCTGCACCTCAAAAATTGTCAAAGTGTCGAACATTTTATAAAAAGGGGGCTTAGCTTTTCGTTGAACCATTTTTTACTATGAAAATTTCAATCACTTAATAAAGTCTTATAGCGCAATCCGATTTTATTCATTAAAATTTTATGGTTTTATTTGAATCTTTTTAAATTTTTCACGACGAATTTCATGTTTTTTTCTTTTTTCTTTCTTTTTTTCAATTCTATGAAGAAAATATAACTTCCATTTGCAATTTAAATTTTTTTTTAATGAATTTTTGAAATGTGAACGACTTAAGAGACGCTCTCTGTTTCATATCAAAGAGCACGTACGATGAAAATGTGATCATATGTATGCTATTATTTATATTTTAGCAATTTTGATTGGATTTTCGTTCATAAACAATAAAAAGATAATTTAAATATATCAAAGATTGTATAGCATATAAAATTAGAAAAGAAAAAGAAATATAAATGCGCTTAGACTCTCTATTTTTTATTTATAGCCTTATTATTTAAGAATATTTCTTTTCAAAGAACATTTTCAGGAATAAAATAAAAAAAAAAAAAAAAAAAAAAAAAAAAAAAAAATAGATATTTAGTCTGATATTTAACATTCAACATTATAAAAAAGTATATTTAACTTAATTTATTCTTATTTCAGATGTTGGTGCTTCAAAATTAATCAAAGAATATGAAAATGGAGGTATGCATTTTGTCATCACTTTGATATAAACATTTTTAAATTTATGTTATTTCTTTTTGACTTTTTCTTAGTATGTGTGGGTTTTTACAGTATAATTCCTTTAATACAGCCTGAAACCAGTATATATTTGTATCTCTCTTTTTTTTTCTATGTTTGAATAATTATTAAAAATGTTTTCTTAACAATTTTTTATTGTATATTATTTTTTATAAATCTTTTACGTGTAAAGAACTCCTTTAGAATATTTATTTTATCATAAACATAAATTCCCGTAAGGCATGGTGACGTATCTGCGATGTCGTTGTGAACTCACATTGTGACTTTGTGACCATCGATTGTCGATGTGAAGTCACAGTGACTGAAATGTGAAGTCGTTATGGCCGTTTTAGAGCTCTTTTGTGACGTCACATTGTGACCACTTTGTGAAGTCACGGTGTGACAGATTTGTGAAAAATGTGTCATTTGTGACTACTTTGACATTAACATTGTGACGAAACTGTGACAAAAGCGACAATATTTAAATTAACAGAAACATGTTTTTTAAAGTAAATTACATGTTTTGAAGAATATTTGTAATTTTCCAAACATTTTTAAGAAAATCACATCTCAGTCACAGTGTGACGTCACTGAGTGGTGGCATTTTGGTCCCAGATGTATTGTGACTAAAGTGACTCACAGTGACGTCACTGTGACCATTCATGCTATGAGGGTTTGTACAATACACATATATTTATATATACATTATATTGCCATTCATTATTGGACACTTGCGATTTTAGACATTTTACTAAATATCTAGAAAAATACATGAGGAATCATCTCCAAACTCTTAGTGTATAAATATAATAGTATACGCCATACAATGCCGTGAAGATTTTTTACCGAAACTCCATAGGGGACCGTCAACAAATTAAAAAAGAATGAATATTTTTTGAATAACCCTGTCAAAACTAATGTAGCAAAAGCGCTCAAACTCTAGATTATGATTGAATGCCTTATTGTAATATGCCTTGTTCATTTTTATGCAAATAGCATACATACTCACAGACTAATTAAGGTTTTTATAAAAATGGTCCCAAATTTTTCCAAGTTTTTTCCTTATAATTTTCAGAGTTCTTAATATAAAATAATATTTTTTTCAGAAAATATGACAAACAACATTGCCCACACTACCTTGTAATCAGAATTAAAAAAATAATGAAAATTGTGTACAAAATGAGTAGGTTTACTAAATAATTTTTTACTGCGCATGCGTCAACGATATCAAAATTTCATTTGCATATTATGTTAGTTAAATGTATAGAGCAACTTTTGTGAATGTCACAAAATCATAACTTGAAAATTCTGAAAATAATCGTCAATTGAATTAGTTGAAAATCCGTTATTCTCAAAATGAAGCAAAAACAAGAGGAGTTGTATCCATAAAGTCATTGATTAGTGTCAATATAGAATACACAATACGGGATGTACTACTATACATTTGGATAAAATCCCTCATTTTTTTGCTTCATTTTGGAAACAACGGATTTTGTCCTTTTTCTATAGACGATTACTTTCAGAATTTTCAAGCTATGATTTTGAGACTTTTACAAAAGTTGCTCTATACATTTAGCTAACATAATATGCAAATGAAATTTTGATATCTTTGACGCATGCGCAGTAAAGAATTGTTTAGTAAACCTACTCATTTTTCATACAATTTTTATTATTTCTTAATTTTGATTACAGGGTAATGTGTGCAATGTTGTTTGTCTTATTTTCTGAAAAAAATATTAATTTATATTAAGAATTCTGAAAATTATAAGGGGAAAATTTGGAAAAATTTGGGACCATTTTTATAAAAACCTTAATTACTCTGCGAGTATGCATGCTATTTGCATAAAAATGAACACAGTGTATTGCAATAAGGCATTCAATCATAATCTAGAGTTTGAACACTTTTGCTAGATTAGTTTTGACAGGGTTATTCAAAAGATATTCATTATTTTTAAATTTTTTGACGGTCCCCTATGGAGTTTCGGTAAAAAATCTTTACAGCGATGTATGGCGTATACTATTATATTTATACACTAAAAGTTTCGAGATGATTCCTCATGTATTTTTCTAGATATTTAGTAAAATGTCTAAAATCGCAAGTGTCCCATAATCAATGACAATATAGTGTATATATATATATATTTAATTTGCGTTTTCTATATTTAATAGGCTATGACATGTGATAAATTGCTCCTATCATAAGACTGTCAATAGTAAAGTCTCACATATTTATACAAATACTGTACAGACATACAATAAATATAATAAACGTAACTGGAATGAAAAATTAGTCAGTGCGAGGAATCGAACTCGGGACACGCCTACCAGGATGTTGCTAAATCCACTGAGCCACTATAGTCGATACCTGGATCTACAATTTTCCTGTAATAAACCATATTGGGGAAAGTCATAAGCTATATACACCATACGGTCAAAGATGACCAGCCACTTGCGATTTTAGACATTTTGTTAAATATCTAGGAAAATACATGAGGAATTATCCTGTCACTCCAAGAGTGTAAACGTAATAGTACAAGTCATACATTTCCGTGAAGATTTTTTCCCGAAACTCCATAGGGGGCCGTCAACAAACTGAAAAAGAACGAGTATCTTTTGGTCAAAAGCTTACCCTGTCAAAACTATTGTAATAAAAGCGTTCAAACTGTAGATTACGATTAAAGGAATAATTATAATAAACTGTGTTCATTTTTATGTAGATAGCATGTATACTCATAGAGAAATTAAGGGTTTTATAAAAACAGTCCCAAATATTAACAACTCTAATGTTGTAATTTGCAGAGTTCTTAATATAAAATAATATTCTTTTTCGAAAATATAAGAAACAACATTGTACATAATACCCTAAAATCAGAATTAAAATTTTTTTAAAAATTATTAAAAATTTATTAAAATTTTTTTTCGTCTCTTAATTTTTTAATTTTGATTACAGGGTAATGTGTGCAATGTTGTTTGTCTTATTTTCTGAAAAAAATATTAATTTATATTAAGAATTCTGAAAATTATAAGGGGAAAACTTGGAAAAATTTGGGACCATTTTTATAAAAACCTTAATTACTCTGCGAGTATGCATGCTATTTGCATAAAAATGAACACAGTGTATTGCAATAAGGCATTCAATCATAATCTAGAGTTTGAACACTTTTGCTAGATTAGTTTTGACAGGGTTATTCAAAAGATATTCATTATTTTTTAATTTTTTGACGGTCCCCTATGGAGTTTCGGTAAAAAATCTTTACAGCGATGTATGGCGTATACTATTATATTTATACACTAAGAGTTTCGAGATGATTCCTCATGTATTTTTCTAGATATTTAGTAAAATGTCTAAAATCGCAAGTGTCCAATAATCAATGGCAATATAGTGTATATATATATATACATATACATATATTCAATTTCCCTTAGTTTATACGCTTTTTTATTTATTACTTTGACTCATGTATCTAAATGTGGAACTTTAGAATTAAAAATTATTTTTTTTCTTCTTACGCACGTTACGTACATGCTAGAACAAATATAAAATTCTGTATTCAGATAATGTTTTGAATTGCAGTACAATGTTTCAATATTTTGTGAACTCAATAATAAATTAATTACATAGTTTGAGTCAATCTTGCACTGTCTGGATGCTAGTGATAAATCTACAATTTTTCCATATGGTTACAATTGTATATGAGTATGAGTGACAATGGAGTATTTTAAAAATACAAATAGAAAAAAACTACAAATTAAAAACAAAACATTCAATATAAAGAATATGCTATAACAATTAAAGTTTTATTATAAATAAAATTATGATTATCTGTCAAAGAGTATAGTATTCAAATTCTGAATAGATTGGTTTAATAATGCTTTTTTTTTTATTTGTTGTTATATCGTAAAAAAGATACAGGAAAAAAAATATCATATTTGAATAAAAATAACATATTTAACCCTTTTTACCAAGAGTAAATGAAACCAGTTGATTTTCCATTATCAAGGCCCACGTGAAATTAACTTATTGTAACGAGAATTTTTTAAAAAATGAACCAAAGTCACGATGTAATTTGTAAGATTAAAGACTTACATAAGGATATATTTTCTTATATGAAAAAAAATCTTTTATACTTTCTGTATTTATAATAGAGATGTGTTTAAGTCAAACTGTCCGAATTACCAGTTTTCTATATTAAATATGCAAAATTGAATGCACAATTGCAAAATTGAATGTACAAACATGAACATTGTCAGACATGGATGCATATGAAATTTTTATTTCAATGATTCTAGTTTTATACAGCAGTAATTCGAGGATGCGCAATTTTCCTTTTATTTCATGTATTATCATTAAACTTTTTAATTTATGTTACTAAAGTTAAGTTTACAAAGTTAAAAAAATTGTAAAAATATTTTTATTAGCAGAAAAATTTAGTTAGCTCTAGAAAGTATCCATATTTGTGAATTTATTTCTAATTCTGAAAGCACAGTTTACAAACATGCAAAATCACTGAAAAATAGTTCTTTGGACAAAAAAAAAAAAATTAAACAAAATTTTAATTATTCAAAAAATATTCTTGTTTTTCTTCTTTATAATTCTAGTTAATTTTGACTCTTGTGCTTACTATTTTAACTAAATCTTGTTGAGTTTGTTATAACATATTATTACTGTGATCATTTCAAGCATATATCATACTTTTTTTTAATTTCCTTTAAAAATTTTTATTTATTAATTATATTTAATCTATTTGGAAAAAAAATGTTTTGTACGTACAAATTTTGATCTCTATTATTATTTACATGTGCACGCTAACATTATTAATTTTTTATTTTAGATAAATTGATTTTGAAATCTGTAAACCGGTTTGCTCTAAAACGGAAGATTTATGAATCCAAAGGTTAGTGCAACAATTTTTTTTATTAGTAGTAGTATTTAATACAATTTTAATTTATTTTTATTTTTTGATCTTTCATATAATACCCATTGTAAAAAAAAAAATACCTCAGCAAACTGCATTTTGAGAACATGCATGTGACAATTTACGTAAACTTTTTGATTCTTCCAGATGTCAGGGTATCAGGTATAAATAAAAGCATTGTTCTAAAAAAGGTAATGAGATCTAAACGACCTATTGTTGATTCTTCATTTTAATTTTATCGTTTCATCTTCATTTTAAGATTTTAATAATTTGTCTGGTCGCTTTAAATCATTAAAAAAATCAATCTGTATTTATTTATGTGATACTGTGTCTAAATACAAATTTTTCAAATGTAAATTAAAATACATTATTATTTTTCATTTTAGCTGAAATTGTAAGTTTGGACTTTTTTCTGTCGGAATAATTAAATTTAAATTTATTTAAAAAAATAAATGCTCCTTTTTCCAAAAAAAAAAAAAAAAAAAAAAAAAAAAAAAAAAAAAAAAATATCGGACATTAACTCACCAGTACCTAAAAAAAATTTCTTAATTGATTATTAGTCGAAATCAAATAAATCTTAAAGAATTAATTGAACATTTTTAAAGCATATTTTTTATAAGTTATTCTAAGTTAAATTCTTATTTAAAAGTTATGTTTTTTTCTCTCTTTTTTTACATTATTATAGGCTTTAAATTTTGATATAATTAATAACTTTAAGGAGCTTATCTTGTTTAATAGTAATAGTTTACAAAAAATAAAAAAACGATAATTATATATGTAAATATAGGACCTGTAAAAAATGCTCACTTTAAAAATAATAAAATTATGATAATGCCTGAATGTGAATCATAGTTTTATTGTGAATAGCCACACTATAACGATTTAAAAAAGAAAACTAGAGTAATTTCCTTCATACTGAATAAAATAACAAAAAAAGAACTTTTGAATCTATTCCATAACATCCTAATTTTTATTTAATTGTAAATATTCATTAAAAAAAAAAAAAAAAAAAAAAAAAAAAAAAAAAAAAAACTATTCATATTCCGAGGTTTTAATATAATATAACTCTTTGTGACTTTTTATTCTTCAGTTAAAACCTCTTTTTCAACAGAATCATATATTACGTCTTATAAAGAAGATCGGCGACATAAAAACATTTTTTTTTAATCACAATAGTTTTTATATAAATTTAATTTATTTATATAAAAAACTAAATGTATTTAATTATAATATTTTTTAAATATTCATTCGAAATTATTATTACAATTTTAAAGATTTTTTAAATAGTATTTTGTTATTTCATTCATTTTATTTTCTTTTTCAGAAGAAGTACGCGTGAGTATAAATAACAAGTATTCCATGCAGATAAATAATAAAGATATCACACAGATAAATAAGAAGCATACCTTGCAGAATAACAGCAATCCTCCTGCAAAGAAAATGAAGGTTGAAGAAGTGTAAGTATACATGGGTACTCATTACTATATTTGTGACATTAGTTTATTTGATGACCTATTATCATGTTTCTCAAGTTAAAATTTTAGAATTCATCACTATTTTTTTTATTTTAAAAAATTCGATATTTCAAATTTCTTTAAATACAATTTTTTTTCTCTGGATCTAAAAGTTTTATTTTTATTATTGTAGGCAATTTTGAGAACATGTTATAACTGCACTCATAAAAAATATTGGTTTATTTTAGCCATTTAAATTTTAAAAATCATTCGCGCATAATGCGCGTGCAAAAATAATTATTTCGCAGAAAATGTACTATATTTTAAAATAAATTAAAAAATTTTATATATGTGTATACTTTTTAACAACTTTAATTAATAAAATAAACCTTTCTTAATGTAGGTTTTCAATTCTATAATTACAAGTAAATTAGATAAAGAGTGACTGAAATTCTTACAGAGGTTACTTTTCCACATATTTTTTTAGCTAATAAGTTACCTAAGTGAATAATGGCTCAAGTCTTTTTAAATTAAAGTAAAAAAAAAAAAATTTTTTTTGCTTATAACAACATATATGAATAATTTTAGGTCTAAGAAATAATTAACATAAATGATGACTTTTAAATTTAAAGCTAATTATATATTTTTTAAATTTTTAAACAAAATCTAGAATTGTTTGTTGAAAAAAATCTTTTTCAGGGCCATTACCAAAAATGAAAATGATAGAAGAGAAAAGAAAATTACAATTTCGGAAAAAACTACAGAGAAGAATGCTGGAAATAAAGAAAATGTTTCTTTTCGCCCAAATGTGAAAAGCTTCAATTTTCAAATTGAGTTTGAAGAAGAACTGGATTATGAGCCATAAGGTAAGTATTTTTTTAAAAGTGATTGTTAAGTTTCTATTGATTTTTTTTTTTTTTTTTTTTTTTTTTTTTTGTATAAAACCTTCATAATATCTGCAAAAAGATAATCATATTGCATTATAAATTTACTTATAATAATATAACAATCTCGTTAAATCTCGTTACATGATAGTTTTACGCAGGTATTGGCAAAAAATGTAATACATTTTCCAATAACTTTTTTAAAGACTATAAGCAATGCGTATTGATTCGTTACTATTATATATAAATATAAACACAAACAATTTAATTGTCTTATATTTAGACATGTAAAAAATTGAATTCCATATCTATATTTAATTTTAAAATATTGCAGACTTTAGGGCGTGAACAACACTGATTAGATATATTTATAGTATAGCTATAGAAATAAAATATATTAATTCAACTTAATTTTTAATTGAAGCAAAATTTAATGAAATAATAAATAAAACTGAAGGTAAGAATTTATATTTTTACATACTTCTTATAATTGCCAAATTTTTACTAAGCTTTTTTTTTTTTTTTTTTCCTTTTCAAATAAAACTTTTATAAAATTTGCAATTTTTTTTTTAAAAGTTCTCCTTTTCCCTATAACGATTTACAAGAAAATCATATTGCATTATAAGTATGCTTATAATAATAGAAGAAGCACGAAAGACATTTTTTATTTAAAATAACTAACACCATACAAATTATGGTAGTTTTACGCAGGTACAGGCAGAAAGAAAAAGATCTATCAAATAATTTCTGTTTAAGACTATAAGCAATGCGAACTGATTTGTTACTAATATGTATGTAAATAAACTCAATCAATTTAATTTAATTTATTTTTAGAGATGTAAAAAATTAAATGTCATCGCTATATTTAATTTTAAAATGTATAACAGTAAACTTAAAATTGAAAACAAAACTGTATTAAACATATATATAGCTACAGGGAAAAATATTTTAAATGACTGCATCATTAATGGAAGAAAAAATTTATTTATTAATTTAATAAAAGAATAACTTAAGACTCTATATAAGATAATAGCATTAATATATATATATATATATATATATATATATATACATACATATTAATATGATACTTGAAATTAGCGTTAGACTCAATGTAAAATCATTGGTTAACTGGAGACGATGAGACATGTGTTGTGATTTTTGAGTTCATTTCTAAAACTTGATGTAATATAATTATTCATAAATTAACAGAAATACTATTAAAACGGGTATACAGGTTTAGAAAAGTAAAAAAAAAAAAAAAAAATAATAATTATGTCATAAAATCACTTAGAAATGAAAAGTAATATTATGCCTTGTTTTTTTCAATTAACATTTCTTCTGCATTTCATTTAATGCCTTCTGTATATTAGTATAATTACTAATTATGATGTCTAATACATTGATTTTTTTTTTCAGATTGCTATTGATTGGTGCTCCTGATTTCCTTGTAATTTTTACCTTGCCATTGTAAATAATCATTGTCTGTAAATGTGCTTTTAATTGTAATTAATAATTGATTGTAATCGTGCTTTTAATTCTAATTGTATAAAATAAAACTATTTTTCTAAAGTTTGTGTTTTAATTAAATTATATTTTACATTAATTTTACAAAAAGCATATAATGAAGTGAATTTAAATGTATGATATTTCAAGCTTTTTTAGTTTTATATGCATCTATTTGTAAAAATCATTTCTAGTCAAAATTAAGCTTCATTTAAATAATTTTCTTTCTAATGGTAAAAGGTTGAGAGTTTTGAAAAATTTACAGTTAAATAAAAATATTTTTTTTTATGTTTAAATGATAACTTTAAAATGTAAAATCTTCTTCTTATATTTATTCGGGAGAATTATTTGCATTTTAAACCATATATCTCAACTTTTCAAAAAGTATTAAAGTATTTTAGTCACTATGTTGTAATTTTTGTATTTTACCTGTAAGTTTTACATTGAATATGATGAAATTTAAAATGAATAATAAATTATAAAAGTACTTACTTGATTTGGATAAAATGATAATCTTAAATTTAGATAATATTAAAAATCTTGACAGTTAGAAAAACAAAATAACAATTGTTATTAAAGTAAGATATTGCACAGAGGAGGGAATAATTAAACAAATTTAACACACCTGAAAGTGCATAAAACTTTTAATGCATATAATTTAAAAATGAATGTTTGATGTCACTTTAGCTCAACCTCTATTATTTTTTTTTCTAAAAACAATTGTTGATTTTTTTTATTAATGATTTTCTATTTAAAATTATAAATTGAAAGCTTAAAGGCATACATACTAAATAAATTAGATCGTTATTTTATATGAAAAAAATAAATAAGGAAAAAAAATTATATTAATAAACATGGTGCCATTTAATGGTACAGATATTCAATTTAATGTTTATATTTGAGAAAACTAAATTTTAAATTTTCAGTTTTTACAGAAAAAAAAAAACATTGGAAATTGAAATATTTGATGAATGCTCTCTTGTCTATATCTGTGTAAATGGAGTTAATATGAAGCCAGTGCCAGCCTGGTATAACCTGGTATAACCTGGCAAAAACTCTTATAGAATAAGAGTTTTTGTTTCTCAAAAAGACGAATTTTTGTAAAAAATTATGACACTTTAAGGGTGTATTTCGATTAAAGCTGCTTATTTTACGGTTTATTTTTTAATTCATTTTTGCTCTGAAACGCATCAAATTGGCAAATTGTATTATCTAGAAAGTACACAAGGTGCCATGATTGTCGATTCTTTGATAAATGCAGAAAATATTGCAAAAAAAGCAATCAAAAACGGCATTTTGGACAAATTTTTCGGAAGCGGGAGATCTGCGAACGAATATAATGGTCATGCTGAGAAGGTAATTGTTTATAAATCAAATTCTAATGAATTGAGCGCAAAATGACAACCCACGGCACCTTATACATCTCTTCAAAAATCCCCTCAGCAAGTTTCATGTTTCTACTTTTAAAAATGAGTTTGAAAATGTATATGAAAATTTCGAGCTGTTGAAGGTGGAAAAGCGTTTTTTCGAATACACCCTTAAGGATGTTACAAATGTTTGGTCTGTGACACTCTTTAATTATTTACTGTCAAGTTTTGACGAGTACCATCTAGTAACTCTTCAACTACTTGGCCGACTGGCTGTTCATTTTTATCCGGTTCTTTCTTTCTTCTGTTGGACAACTGTATTTACTTACCTAACCCTCATCATTTTTCCATTCCTTATGAGAAAATGTTATCCAGATTCCCTGGATTTTATAACATACCGGCCAGGATCAGGAACAAAGATATATTTACTTATAATACATTATTTTAGATTGGCCACGAACAATACCAAAAAGCCTTTTTATTCGAATGTATTAAATTAAAGCTTCGAAATTTGTTAAAAGCACTAGTTTTGTATACGTCAGATACAAGAGATTGTTGTCTAGAGCAGCAGTTCCCAAACTTTATTGATACGCAAACCACGTTTAAGTTAAAAAAAAATTTCTCGACACACCTATTATAAAGGTATATATCCATACAGAATGTGTTGTATTACCTGTTTAAGCTATCGGCCATCTTATTCTACGAAAAAGGAAAATTGTAAATAGTGTACGAAGCATACACTATCAACAAAAATAGGAAATAATAATCAATATGAGTGGAAATGGCATAATAATTAAAACAGCATATTGAAACAAAGATAAATGAAAATGCATTTAATTATTATCAAAATAGAATATTTTAGCAAGTAACATTCCTGACATTAGTATTTAACGATGAAGGGTATTTTTATTAGGATTAAAGCTGCTTAATTTTACTGTTGAGTCACTTTCTACATGCAATTTGTTTCTGTATTTTTTTTTCTTTTTTCAAAAACGGCAAAGTAGAAAAAACATATTCACACATTACGTGTAGAACCACATAAAGGTATTCTAAATTGATTTAGATCTGTGTGGATATTCTGCTGGTATATTTATCAAAATGAAAATTAAGGATTTTATCTTGAAATATTTTGTTGTTACAATTTTTATGTTTTTTAAATAGATGAAATAAAAGTTTATTTTTGTGACAAATCTTGATTGTTTCACGGCCCACCGAAACTATGGGTCGTGACCCATAGTTTGGGAACCGCTGGTCTAGAGGAATCAGTAAAATTTAAATGTCTCTTAGATGCGCTTATCATAGATTTCTCTATAAAATTAGCAATTTAAAATGTTTTTATATGCAATTGAGTCTGCAAGTTAAGCTGAGAAAATAAACCAACACAATATCCAGTTACAGATACAGCGGTGTTAACTTCATTTTTTTTAACACTAGCGGACCCGACAGACGTTGTCCTTCCTGGCATCGACACCAGAAAATCAAATAAATTTACTTAAATATAGTAATACGCACGATAAACACTACGCTCTTAATTTAATTTCTTATTACAATTATGTAAGGTTATTATGTTTTTCCACTCTTCAATATTTTTTGAAGTTGGTTCAATTTTTGATAGAAAAGTTTATTTTTCTCTTTTTTGTTAAAAGTTAACGATTTTCTGAAGTCAGTTTATCAAAATTATAATACAGGCTATATTATTGTAAAGCATATACGTTTGACAGGAGCGGGGATCGAACACGCGATCTCTTTCTTCGAGAAGCAGAGCTTCTGGTGAAGCAGATATCTGGTGCCTTAGACCGCTCTGGCATTCCGTCCGCACTCTATTCATCGAACTTATTCAACACTTTTAATTAGCGAAAAATCACTAACTATTAGTTTTTGCCTAGTTACTAAAACAGTACTGAATCAATTTCGACTAAACCATTCTCGAATCCACGGGAAAACACACACAAAATTCCATTAAAATTAGTCCAGTCGTTTAGGAGGCGTTCACTGACATACACACGCACAGAAGATTTATATATATAAAGATAAGGATTCAAAATTTCAGGTTTTTGCGCCGAAGACATCGCCAAATTAGGAAAATGTAAATTATCTCACGAACTACTGGATTTAAAGAATTTGCTTAGTACCATTCGATTCAGAATGAAAAAATACACTAAAATATGTTATCAGTTGAAAAATAAATACAAAAGCTGATTTTTAAGGCGTTTTTTAAAAGTTCGTTCTTTTTTCTACTCATCTTAGGGATGGAATTTTCGAAAATCCCTTTTTAGGGGCACTCGATGTTATAAGAAGTATTTTTACCCTAATTTTCAAGATTTTTGGTTCGGTAGATTTTTTGTGCTGTTATTAATACGAAATCCTGACTTTCTTTTATATGTATAGATAAGGATTGAAAATTTCAGGTTTTTGCGCCGAAGACATCGCCAAATTAGGAAAATGTGAATTATCTCATGAACTACTGGATTTAAACGAATTTCCTTAGTACCATTCGATTCAAAATGAAAAAATGCACTAAAATATGTTATCAGTTGAAAAATAACTACAAAAGCCGATTTTAAAGGAATTTGTTTAAAAGTTCATTCTTTTTTTTTACCTTCCTTAGGAGGGGAGGGGGGATTTTCGAAAATCCCTTCTTAGCAGCACTCGAAGTTATAAAAGTATTTTTACCCCAATTTTCAAGATTTTTGGTTCGGTAGATTTTTTGTGCTGTGATTAATACGAAATCGAGACTTTCTTTTATATATATACATAAGCATTGAAAATTCAACTTTTTGCGCCGAAGACATCGCCAAATTAGGAAAATATGAATTATCTCATGAACTAATGAATTTAAACGAATTTGCTTAATACCATTCGATTCAGAATGAAAAAATACACTAAAATATGTTATCAGTTGAAGAATATCTACAAAAGCCGATTTTAAGGAATTTTTTTTAAGTTCGTTCTTTTTTCTACTCATCTTAGGGGTGGAATTTTCGAAAATCCCTTTTTAGCGGCACTCGATGTTATAAGAAGTATTTTTACCCCAATTTTCAAGATTTTTGGTTCGGTAGATTTTTTTGGGCTGTGATTAAAACGAAATCCTGATTTTCTTTTATATTTATAGCACTTTTAATTAGCGAAAAATCACTAACTATTAGTTTTTGCCTAATTATTAAAAAAGTACTGAATCAATTTCGATGAAATGTGAATCTAAACCATTCTCGAATCCACTGGAAACCACACACAAAATTTCATTAAAATCGGTCCAGTCGTTTAGGAGGAGTTCAGTTACATACACACGCACAGAAGATTTTTATATATAAAGATATTTGTTTATATTTAGAGAATAAAGGGTAAGAAAATAGCATTTATTGAACTAACATTGTATTTCAATATTTTTTCATTTGAACAAAACATATTAATGTTTTTCAAAATAAATTTAATAGGAAATGAAGAAAGTCATTAGTTATGTTTATGAAAAAGAAAAAAAATACTATTAATTATTATTAATTAATTAATTAATTTTTTAATATTATCTCCATATAATTGATTTTTTCCCCAAAAAATATACAAAACAGAGAGAGAGGGATATGTAAACAAATTACTTAGTAAAAAGAAGAATATAATAATGCAATTTCTTTGTACAATATTCAAATTTCAACGGATATTTTAAATATTTATGAAATTAAAATGATATACATGCGCAAAAACGAGAGAATGCTTATATATTTATATGATTAAAAATATTGATACAGTTGTCTTGAGTATCAATGAGGATTAGATAAAATAACAAATATTTGACTGTAAGGTAAGAAATAAAGCTATACTTCTAAGCAAGCAAATTTTTATATAGCTTCTGCTAAATTTATCGCTGAGAACTGAGGTATCATCATATCACTTAATACGTAAATACATATGAAACTTTTATTTTTTTTCATAATTCATTATAACTACAGAAAATTCTCTATTGATAAAACAATTTGGAATCTTCATTTTACAATGAATCTGAATAATTAAAATTGAAAAACGTACTGGTATTTTCTGATTTTATGTGGATAACTTTATTTAAACTGGATTGATAACAACTTTATCGTCTACAACACACATTCGATAACAAAGCTTATGTAGAAGAATCGTAAAGGAGGGGGTGGGATTGTAAAATTATTTGAACAATTGTTATTACTGTTATTATTATTTAATTTACATTCAAAGATTCAAAACAATTATAATTAGGAATAAAATATATATATACAATAAAAAAAACTGTAATTCTACAGGTGTAATATTACGGAAATCTGTAAGCTTACTAAACTTTTATCTGTACCATGTACAGAAATTATGAAAATCTACAGAACTAATTCTTAAAAGAATCTACTAAAATTTCAGTAATCTTAAATAAATTTTATTTATAACCCGGCCTGCAGTTACACAAAAAGCTTTAGGCATACCAATTTCCTGAAAAATTCTAAGTAACCTTACAGATTTTTCGACTTACTGTGCAAATCTGTATCTGTTGTATGGTATTTTGTTGGTGCCATTACATGCACTGTAAAAAAAAAAAAAAAAAAAAAAAAAAAAAAAAAAAAAAAAAAAAAAAAAAAAAAAATTGAAATCCTACAGACGTAAAGAGTTCGAAATCTGTATGTTTACTAATATTTTATCTGTACACTATACAAGAAAATATGTAAGCTACAAAATTCTTTTTTGTAAAGCTACGGAAATCTGTAACTTTACAAGTGAATCTACTAAAATTATAGTTATCTTACTAAAATTTTACCTGTAACCTGGGTTGCAATTACATAAAATATTCTAGGCGTCCTAAGCTTCCTGAAACATTCTTAGTAAACCTTACAGATCCTTTGATTTTCAGTGCAAATCTGTATCTGTTACATTAAATTCTGCTATTGCCGTTACGTAAAAAGTTCTGGAAATCCCAGTTTCCTAGAAAACGTTTAGTAACTTCACAACTTTGCTTTTTTTTTTAAATTATTGTAACTTTACAGTTTTTTTTTCAATATATAAAAAGAGAAAAAGAAAAACGTGAAATGCATCCAAAGGCGAGGCTTGGTTTTTCAAGTGACAGTCATCAGTGTCAAGTCATCAGGGTCTGATTAAATTCTGAATCTATGGGAAGCACAGTGTCATTTTAGGACCCCATTCGTTTGATAAGACATTTCTAAATTCATCATACCTAGAAATTTACCAATGCTTACGAATATTATTCCTTAGAATGGCTCAGTTGAATTCACATATACGGCAAAAGTCCGAAATAACGCCTCCGAATTCGGATTTAACGCGGGGAAAAGTATGTCCCCCGAAAAAAAAAATGATCAATTTTATGATAAATTTTGCGTTTAAAGTCTCAGTGAAACACACTGAGGAATTTGCAGTCTGCAGTTAGTGGTATGCGTCTCAATGTCTCTGTTGACGATTTAAATGACTGGATAGAAATGGACTACACCGAATGAATTTCAGCGGTCATAACAGATCAGAATATCATTGATGTTGAACGCATAAAAATTGTAGTGAGCAAGATGATGATGATGAAATTGAAAATGATGTGGTAATAAAAGACGATGTTTCACATGGCCCCCTTTTTTCTCAATTTAGGGTGCCATGAAAAATTTCTAGGGATATATATATATATATATGTCAGCATTTGACCGGAGGGTGGTTTTGGGGTCTGGGGGTCATGATCGGTGAAAATATATCAAAGTTTTCTGGAAATGCTTTCCTTCGGACGGCTGCAATAGATATCTTTTTAATTTTCGCAATGAAAGCTATCTAATAGAAAAATTTTAGGCGATTTGTTCGGATACTAATTCCTGGCATGAAGCTAATACGAAGTATTCCTTTGAATAATTTTCAAAACTTGATTTGAATACATTATTGATTTTATATATAAAAAAATCTTTTAGGTGCGTTCATAGTTATGTAAATACGTAGCAGTCGTCGTCTAGTCCTTCGATCTGCCCGGCTGTCGTCCGCATACAAAAGTGCAAATTTTACCCAAACAAATGATTTGAAATTGAATATATAAAACCACTGCAGAATTTTGTCGAGTCATTTCAAATTTTATGAAAATCAAATCAAACTTAAAGAGATATTAATAAAAATTTCCTTCTTTCTATTAAATCCCATCATACGTAATTAAATCAATGGTATCCCATGATAGATAGTGATTCTTTGTTTCCCCGCTGATGACGTCCTTTTCGAGATGGAGTCCTATTATTTCCGTATTATTTAATTTAATATATATAATCATAATGATTTTTTTATTAATGCATTTTCGCGTAAGAGTACAACATCTATTGCACCAAGATCTGAATTTTTATAAAATTAGTTTTGGTACGAACGCACCCTTTTGCCACGTTTGATGTACAACTTCCGCTTGTTTGGTATAGTTAATAGGTTCCGTGACCTGATAAACCCAGGTCAGATCCCCTTGTATACATAAACTCTAATAAAATGAATTTATGTAATGATTGATTAAACGAATACATGTTAAGGAGAACGCTGATTATCATATACTATTACAGTCACATTTAGTACACTTTTTCCACTGGACCACCACTCGACCGTAACCCTCGGAAGACTCTGTGTTCTAAGGGTTATAAATCGACTCGCTCAAAAAGACCTGGATGATAATGTTAAGTCTATGCTGGCGTTATTTTCAAATATCTCGCTCAAATTTTAATATTCTCATATTTATTTTTTGATGGGATATCTGAGGACGATCTACAACCGGGCTAGTTTTTACTTTTTCAATCTTGGTTTTGGATTAAAAAAAAAAAAAATACTTTAACTTTCGAAATTAGTTGAAACCAGTTCTGAAATTGAAACTAGCATAACATTAAAAAAACATAACCAAAATTGAAAAAGTAAAAATTAGCTCAGTTGTAGATCGCCCTCAATTAGTCTATAAAAGAAAAAAAACATGTAAAAACATTAAAATTTGAGAGTGATGTTTGAAAATATCGCCTCCATAGACTTAACATAATCATCCGGGACTTTTTGAGCGAGTCAAGGGGTCTCTTAAGATGGTGTATTATAGTTATTTTACAACCCAACGCAAAATAATACGAATATATAAAAAAAATAAATAAGGTATCCTGGGGTAATAGCGCCACGTTAAGGTTCTCCCAATTTTCACGGCTTAGTTTTAGAGTGTATTTTTAAAACAAATATAGGATTTGATACAGCAACTCATTGTGTAAAAATAATTTAACAGATATGCATTCATAAAATGTAATGGCTTGATTTCTTGAACAATGCTATTTGGCGTTATTACCCACCTATGCGGGTAACAACGCCATGCAAACAAATCTATAAAATAAGATGTAATAATCCCATGTAGATTGCCCATTTTTAAAACATTGCACAGTTTAACCTTGTTTGTAATCATAATGTAAAATTTTTATGTGAAATTTTATAATGACTAGAGTTATGTGTAATAAATATATTTGTTAACACTGTTACAGAAGTTTTTAAAATACTGTTTAACCCATAAACACCACACTAATTTGGGATAGCTCAAACTTAGAGTTAAAATGTTGGCGTTATATTAAACATTCTTTATTAAATTTGTATTTTTAATTAAGTAAATAAGACTTCCCTATTATCAATATCCCTGTGAGATCCCTTATTAAATTTTACACGTGATTCATGTGGTTATATTTCGTTATCTCTGTATTAGCAACAAAATTAACCTTTAACTGTTGTTAGTGCTCTCACTAAACGCTGATTTTTTTTTTTTTTTTTTTTTTTTTTTTTTTTTTTTTTTTTTGGGGGGGGGGGGGTCAAATTTTAGGTTTTAACCTGTAGTTTCCAATTTAACTATAGGTGCAACTGAAATTCTCTTCCGTTTGAAGTCCCAGTACTATTGTTAGAAATATTTAAATAGATTGTACTTAATTAAACTTAATCCTGTATAAAAAGTTTAGTGCATAAATAGTACTCTATGAGTTTTAATCATTAATCGCCTTTTAACCTTTAACTAATGTTACCGGTCTCACAGTCCATTTCTTTTTGCAATTTTTATAATACAAACATACATAACTTTTAATTTTCAGTTTAACTACAAACACTATCGAAATTTTGTTTCATTTGGAACTTTAGTACCATTACCAGGCACTTTTAAATAGATGCAAATTAATTATAATCGTCTTGTACAAAACGTTTAGTTACAAAATACCATACTATGAGTTAATAATGCCTTTTATTCATCTTTTGATCTTATGGTCTCACAGACCCCTTCACATTAGTTACATTACAATTTATATCACATCAGTTAAAGGCTAAATTTTAAAAATTTTCAAAAAGAGAACGCTAAGAAAGCGGACAGTTAAAATTTAGAATTCAATTAAACAATCAAGTAGGAATTTAATAGAAACCAGATTTTGAAAATGTATCAATTATAATATCGAAAACATTTTGATATCGTTTTCTTTATAAGAATTTAAAATAGTTTTTACATTAGTATTAAAAAAGAAAGATCGGTTATGGGTATCGGACCCCCCCCCCCTTCCCTTTAATCTAAACATTTTAACAATGACAATATTGCTGTCTCATGCATAAGTAAAAAATAAACCCCTTTTGGATGGAGTTACGCCACTTTAAGGAATAAACCGTGGTATTAACGCCAAGGAATGGCTTTATTACCCCGATATAGTTATTGCACAGTTCATATTAAACTAAAAACTATCTCGCGAACATATTCAAAATCTTCTACAACATTTTGAAAGTACATGAAATACACTACAAATTTAAATAGTAAGGTAAATGCACCAGTAGTGGGCCACTTAAGGACATTTGTGTAATTATTATTGATATGTTAGTGAATTCCAAAAAACATATATATTTTTAGCCTAGTCCTTACCTTCATGTATCAGAGTATACATTCAAATTTTTAAAATATATTCTTTAGAAAAAATGAAAAATAAAAAATGTTACCTTCCTTTATGCTCCAGTAGTGGGCGTAGTAAATTTCTAACGCCCCAGTAGTGGACCACTCCATTCTTGAGTTTAATGTGGGCTGTACAGAGGTTATAACATTTTTTACATTTTTGCACTTAAATATACACAATAATGAAATCATATTTAGAAGTTTTGATGATTACGTAAAATAATTTCAGCTTCTCTTTAGTTTTTTCGAACAGTCTGTAATATTTTATAACTTAAAAAACAATATCTGCCCTATTTGTTAATTTGCAGTAGTGATAAATAATAAGATATTCATAATAAAAAGGGTAATTAAATGCTGAAATGATTGCAAAACTATATTATATTTATATTATATTTATAAAAAACAAAAATAAAAAAAAACAATGTGAGAGGGATTTAAATTTAACTGCATTTATTTTTCTTTTACAGCCTTTTTATTGGCTCTCTTTTTATCATTGGATATTTTCTTCAACTCTTCCTTTTTCTTTTTTCTTTTTCATTTTTTCTTTTCTTTTTTTCTGTAGCTTTAGCATTTTTAATATCTTCTCTCTTCTTAAAATATTGGAGCATTTGAGGAGAAGTCACAACTGCAGGAAGTTTCTCTCGCTTTCTCCTTTTCTTTGTTTTATCTTCTCCTTCTTGCCAGAAAAGAACTCTTTTTAAGGGAGATGGTGCATTTTTAGATGGTCCAGCAACTGGCCCAGTTGATCCTTCTGGAATATCCACTTCAGCATCAGCATATTCAATAGTGTCAATTGATTCTGCATTGCATGCCGCCTCAATAGATATGACTGGTGTACTCTATAAGAAGTAAAATGTTTAATAAATAAATAGAAAATTTTTATAAATAATAGTAAAAAAGTACCATTTTTAATTGCTTAATATCAAAATTATTTTTGATTGTTTACCTGTAAACTGGTTCCTTGTTCAAAGTCTCCTTCGTTTCCAACCATAAGTAATAAAGATCTGTTTACTCCACAGGGCCTTTCCATTCACCTTTATTTTCTAAGAAAGATTTCATTTTTTCTTCTCCAACTTTTTCTTCGAGAATATCCAAAAAAGAAGCCATTTTTCTTTCCTTTATTGGTGATTATACCACTTTATTTGACGTTACTTTGGATTCAACAATTACTTTCTTTGGATCCCATGGAACCATTCCACATGCACGGAATCCACTGACAATTGTTGCAGGAGTTAAGCGATCTAAAGATGACTTTAAAACTGGTGGAAATTCATGTTTCTGTAGTTGTGTGCTTTCATGGGTTATTCTGAAGTTCACTACTTCCTGCCGCCAAGCTCTTTTAAGAGTATGGAAAACAGCAACGTCCATAGGTTGCATCAGGTGTGTGGCATTTGGGAGCAAAGCTACCATTTCAATTCCATGAGCTATACAGAAGGTGCTTAGGTTTATAGATATGTGAGAAGTGTGTCCATCCATAAATAACAGTACAGGTTTCTCTAAGCTATGATTATTTAAATATGACTCAAAAATGTTTCTCACATACTCATAAAATGTTTCTTGAGTCATTTTTGTCCACTTTCCGACTTTCCAATAGTCCAATCAGAAGGCATGGCCTTTGTAATTTGTTGAGGGATCCTATCATACCTGAAAATTGGAAAGACAAAAAATTAAGATATAAAACATATTTAAAAATTTCAAGGTTTAATTTACTAGATTTATGATTTTAGACATACTTACCTACAAACGATCATTGGTGGTGCAAGTCACCAGCTGCATTGGCTGTTAAAAGAACAGTGAAATTAAGTATTTCTTCAGCTTCAGTAGTGGTATACACCTTTTTTGATCCTCTTTCAACAAGAACTTTTCCTGGCTTCGGATTAAAAAAAAAAGCTGTCTCATCACAATTGAAAACCCTCTGGGAATTACATAAGACATTGTCCAGTTTTTTGTTTTTTAAATAAGTCTCAACCTCTAGAAACCAATCATTTATACTCTTTTGTGATACTTCTTTCCAAATTTTGGCTGGTACGCAGTTTAATGCCAGGATGGCGTTTTAAAAAAACTCTCATACCATTTTCGTCCAGGAAAACTATTTTCTCCAGGGAAAGTGATTTTATGCTCTTTGGCCGATTTTTTTACGTTATTCATGCGTATTTCTTTTATAATAGGAAATCCTTTACTGGCCATGCTTTTAATCCACAAAACAATTTTGTCTTCCTGGTCGTTGGTAAACAATGTACTTGGGCCTTTTTGTGCAGCTAATTTGACTCCTCCTTTCAATTTTCTTTGCAAAGTTGTTTCTGCAATATTATATTGCTTAGCTACAGAACGGACACTCTTTCCTTTCTCCACATCCGCAATTAAACTTTTTAGTTGTTCTACTGTATAATTTTGCTCTTTTCTTTTCTCCATTATCCTGCAATATAATAAACATATATAATAAAAGATACACAAAATACAACAAACATTTTAGGAAAATCATATTTTGGTTGTTCCAGTAGTGGGTCACGTGTGTACCAATAGTGGGCCATCTGGCCCACTACTAGAACAAATTGAAATTTAAGGATCCAGAAGTATGTACCAGTAGTGGGCCACCCGGCCCACTACTGGAACAAATTCAAATTTAATGACCCAGAAGTGGGCCACCCCCCCAAACTTAATAATATGCTACTTTTATACCTTTTAAGCTTAAGGAATAAAGTATTCATTTATGCAGTGTATTAAAAATATGGCGTTTTAATATAAAATACACTATACTTCTAAAGAAAAAAATATTGAATGAAAACTTACCTCTTATGGAAAGCAGTAAGAATGAGCCACAAAATCCTTGTATTTTAAGATTGGAAGAAAAACAACCTTCCAACTCAAAGACTACCGGAATACTGAAGTTGTGCTTTTGTCTGATAACAGATAAGGGTTCCAGCCAGTCAGCAGTTAGTTTGTTATCTGAAAGGGCTAACTAGAAAACTTGTTTTTCAACTTTGAAAACTGGTGGCCCACTATAGGTACGTGGCCCACTACTGGTACACTTACCTTAAACAAAATATTTCCTGGTAAATATATAGTCATCACATCGCAGAACTTAACTCGCAAATTTTAGATCAAGCATTAATTTTAGTTGTTTCTAAAAGTGATAAGACTTACAAATAGAACAAATTAACAATAATCTGTTGTTGTGTTTTATATGACTCAGAGCCCTTCTGCGCAGAGCCCACATGTGCCATTTTCCGGATTATTTATTAATTATGCGTAATATTACATTTCGCGTTATTATCCCTCCTGGCTTTATTACACCAGAACACATTATAATAAATAAAGATATGTAGAATGCTGCCGTGTAATTTTAGTATGTTGTTACAGTTATGTTGGGGATACTGGGGCACATTGATAGACCCCCTGTACTGCTCACAAGGTCATTACAGGAAGTTTCACAACAACTCCAAAAGATGATGTTAGTGTACACAACTACATACAGAAGGTCTTGGCATGATTCAGTAGTTTGATGAAATGGGACGGGTGATTTATTGTTTTTGTAAGTCAAAAGTAATTTTGAGATTAACAATTGCAATGGTATTATATAACTATTCCAGTATTTTCAACGGAAAAGAATACTCTCCCTGGTAAGTAAAATTACTGTTTATCAGGTCCTCATTCTTTATTTTTAGGTACATTATGAAGTTTTGGATTTGAGACATATATTAGTCAAAATGATTACATGGGGCACATTGATACAGTCTATGTCGGGGTACATTAATACGTATTAATATGTCCCATGATAGTTACATCATTTTCTAATTCATTTTTTCATTACCTTTCATTTATTTATTTATTTATTTATTTTTACAATACACTCCTTAATCCAACCATTTTCCGCCAAAAAATTAATATTAATTTTTATTGAAGTAAAATAGCTCCAATTTTTTATACTAGAAAATTTTATAGTATTTTAGCAAACAGAAGGCGATCGAACTTACTCTGGTAGTAAAACTAACAAAAGGCAAGAACGGCAGCCTGGCAAATTTCAAATTTATATTGATTCTAATATTGAACTTTTTTTTTTTTCAAGTGAAACAAACATTTCTTTTGTAAACTGAAAAAAAAGTATTTTTTGTATAACTAACTTAAAACTTTTTAGTATGAGCCACGAAGCAAATTTTAGTAACAGTTCCAAAACTATTTTTAGTAACCATTACTCACAGATTCTTAGTAACTATTCCAAACGCAATTTTAGCAAGTGAAACAGACATTTATTTTGTAAACTGCATAAATTAATTCTTCGTATAACTAACTTAAAACTTTTTAGCGAGAACCACCAAATGAATTTTGTTGTTGACGTGTGCCCGAAGGGCAGGCGCGTCCTTGGAACTGCATCCAGTGGGTAAGAAGACAGACTTCTGTTGCGAAAGATTTTCGTCAAAGCCTCACTAGATGGCAGCATCAAACATAGCCACATGCTCAATTTTGATATGCTTCTAAAGGGGAGGGAAAGTCCATAGATAGTCCATAGTCCACCCATGGTAACTGCTACAACAGGATTTTCATAACCCCTTTATTTAACGAGTACTTACACTACGTACACTCGGTGCATCTTAGGCGGTGAAAAGCATCGAACCCGGGACCTTTCAGCGTGGATTTTGGTGCTATGACCACTAGGATATCACGGCTACACCAAGTGAGTTTTAGTAATAGCTATTAAAAATATAAAACTATTAACTCTATTCGTTGCTAGCTTTTTTCTACTAATTCTTACAAATTTTCTTGTAGCTGAGTAAGATTACAAAAATTTGTTTAGTAATTTCAAGGATCACTGAGAGAAATAAATTTTTTTTTTGTAGCTGAGTAAGATTACAAAAATTTGTTTAGTAATTGCAAGGATCACTGAGAGAAATAAATTTTTTTTAGTAGATCGACCTTTTTTTTTTTTACAGTGTAAGAGAAATAAGCTGCATCACAGCAAAGGATAATTACACTATAATCAGAATTTTTAACATAATTATCCTGTATTATCCGTTTATAAATTGATTTATAAACAGAAAACCTGGCAATTGTTACATCTTTCCTAAGAAAGAAGATAATGCTGGGGTTCAAGTGCCAGATACGACAAAGTTACCACTGCCAGCAATACGAAAAGGAACAGCCAGAACACCAGGTCATTAATTTTGGGTGATTGGAATTTCTACAAATAAATATAAAATGGTTCGCTAACTTATTTTTTATGGAAAATATGCATTGGTGTTATTTTGTCTCCATTTTTCCCAAACGTATCAAAGTGCCCCAAGATGTGCATCAATCTGCCCCGGGGATGGGGCACATTGATACAAATGACTTTTTTTTTTAATTACATGCAAAAATGCTGTATAAAACAATGATTATACATTTTGATAACACACTACACAAGTTTTGCTGACACTACATGGAAAAATAATTTGAAATTTCCACTTACTGGACGCCGAAAAAATTCTTAGAAAAAAGCCGTACCAATGTGCCCCAGCTCACCCTACAGCCTTTTTTTTTCTTGAACAAAGTGCATGTAGCATTTATAGTTATTTTACAAGTACTTTCTTCTGTTGAAGATAGGAGAAAGTAATGAACGGAAGTATACAATAATCTCTTTCCAGTCACCCACAATTTCGAAAAGCGTTTTCTGTCTTTAAATACGCCAAAAACTAATCAATCGCAGGAAAAGAAACTGGGTCATTCCATGGTAACTTACGTTACATTTAGAACTATTTTCAGTAATTTTAGCAATATAATACCAAATAAATTATCCAATATTTAAATTTGACAAGGTTTGCTAATTAAACTTATTCAGATCCCAATTTAGATGAAAATTACCTAATTTTAATATTATTTCTTAAATTTTGGTAGCTTTATTTACTACGGTAACTGTCATTAATGAAAAAGGAATGTAAGTTATCATATATAGTGTAATTTTGTTTATTTTCTTAATTTAAAACTTATGTTTTTATAGTGGAAAAAGTATTAACTGTTTACACACAAAAGCGAATAATTTCAAGAATTTTATTTTACTTTAAATTAAGTTAATCAAAATACATTTTTAACATTTTTCAAATGTAATAATACATTTTAATAAACAAACTTTGCAGGGTAAATTGTGATAATAAAAGCCTAGTTATTAACCTGCATTTTTGCTTTTTTAATAACTTTTTCATATAGTTGACAGATTATATTAAAATGTATACATGTGTATGCATATCATTTAAATCATTCTCGCTAACAACAGGTCTAAAAGTAGGTAAAGAACAAAAAGTTTGAAACTACGGCTAAGCTCAGATTTTGTAAAAAACTAAGAAAAGAATGCACACGAAACCATTTTTTCCACGAAACAGGCATGAAATTCATCCATAGATCTGCAATTTTCAACTTTTTTTTCTTTTGTCATTTTGCATTTTTTCCCCGATTTTTTTTTTTTTTTTTTTTTTTTTTTTTTTTTTTTTTTTTTTTTTCGCAGAGGTGGTTCTGTTTCGAATTTTCCGAAAAATTAAGGCGTTTCGTTCCAAAAATTCTAAAAAATCGATAAGTCTGAAATTTATAACATAAAAATTGTAGCGAATTTCAACAAATTATCGCAATAAATAAATAAATAAATTTCGATAAGGAAGCGCAGTAAAGTCGCAAATTTTGTCAAAAGATCGCAGAAAAATCGCGAAGTTAGTCGAAACATCACAAAAAAGCGAGTTTAGTCAAAAGATTGAAGGAAAAACGCGAATTTTGAAAAAAGATCGTGAAAAATGTGAATTTCGCCAAAAATAGCTAAAAAATGCGATTTTCGCCAAATAAATGCAGAGATTGTGAGGATTTCTCACAGTGCTGGAGAGAAGTCTCAGCATTTGGCACATGTTTTTCGTTGCAGAAAAATCAGATTTTTTTAAAAATAAAGATAGAAAATTTTCTCAAAAATCTACGAAAAGTCGGAAGAATCTCATCCATGTAATAAGAATGCTCAGAAATTTCTAGTATGTTTGACTAAAGTAAATGAAACTACATTAAACTGATATTTTAAATCTAAATTTAATTGATTGTTCTCTTAAATTCAGTCTAAAAAGATTTTTCTGTAATAGATAATATTTTGAATGTACTGCGAATGAAAAAAAATCAATATTAAAATAAAAACAGAAAAAAAACACGCTTTTATTATTATTGTGCCTAAAATAGAAAATGAAATTAGTAAATGTCTATAACAGTATGAATGTTGCGTTTTAATAAAACACCTCAAAAAATAAAATTCAAAGTCAAGATATTATACAAAATTTAACATTTTTTGCTTATTTTTTTTTTAGTTATGATGATAGGAACGAATAGAAGCATTTTTATATCACTGCAAATGCAACCTTTTAATTTATTGTAAGCTCGGCTACAAAAGAGCGATCTTCGCCTACTATGATCACCGATTTATATTGTTTACTTTTTATTTTTTACTTAAGTACTCCCCTTTTTATAATTCCCGGTCGGGGCTGATATGCTTGCTTATTAGTCATTGTAAGCTAGTTTAGGGTGCAGTAAAAGTGCTTTTTTTTAATTCTATACCTTCAAAGTTCACCCTGAGAGTTTATCTGTTCAAGATTACGGCTGTCTCAATTTATTCCACTGAGCTATGTGTCCCCAATTTTATCGTTTAGTTTTCACTAGGATTATTCTTAGTTATTACCTCTGGTGCCCTTTATGTTATTGCTTTGTTGTGGCTATTGGTATCTTACTGATTTCACATTTTCCATTTTCGCCTAGACTAGACTTTGTCTGACATCGAGATAAAATGCAACCGAATTATGTTCTGTCCGCCCATGTTTAACATTATATTTAACCTCATGCTGGAATCAACTCTGGAATGTCTCCTGGAACTTCTCCATCAGTTCTCCGTTTTATGTATTTTTGACCGTGCATTGTTTCTAGGTTTATCTTTATGTTCCTTTTCAAATGCGGTGCAGATTTTGGATGGCAGCTTTAACGCCCCGTCGGGCATTACAATGGCATGTCAAGTAATAGTTTTAATAACACACAATGGAAGGGAAAATATTTCTGATCTTGATCTACTGGAATCCAGTTATCAAGAAATATTTATTAGTTTCAAAAGGGAATAAGCGTGGGAACAAAGCTCGTGGTATTTTTCTAAATAACAATAAGATTATAGCTGTCTTTTTCCAATGTTGTTGGTAAAATGTCTTGCAACACTTGAACAATTGCAATATATTGAAGTGATTGACTGCCTAATTATCTTGTATCCCAGCAGAATTTAAGAATGAATTGGTTATAAGTAAGTAAATGCATCTCATCATGCATATATTATACATAAAAATAAAATTTGTAAATACTATTCTCTGTGCATATTTGATGGCTAGGGATTAAAATTAAATGTTAATCATTTGAAATTACTTCCCTTGAAATAGGAAAACAAAGTGTCACACCAATACCTAGCAGAATTTAAGAATGAATTGGTTATAAGTAAGTAACTACATTGTATATTTATACTGATGTTTTAAATCTAAATTTAATTAATATAACATATGGCTTTGAGTTGTATTACTTCGAAATTATTACAATAATTCCAAAAACATTTTTGGAATTAGTTTTCAATCACGCATATGGCTTTCATACGCTTTCGAAAATTTATGAAATCAAGAGACAAAACCGGACATAAATATTTAAATCAAATCAGATTAATGCGGTTTATGAAATGGCGCATTACATAACACCATGACGGGAAAGGTAGATATTAAAAGGGGGGGGGGGACTCTCTAAAACAACAACAACAACAAAAATCCTCCTGAAACATTCTGATTACATTTGCAGACTTATTTTTATAAAAAATGAGACTTGTAGACATGACTATTGCATTAAACTGATTTTTTCCCTATTTTTTTTTTATATAGATGAATTTTATAATGCAACATTCAAAAATTGCAACAACATGTTATTGTTTCAAGGCAACATTTATCAAACCGCTGCATCCGTTAAAAATTAAAAGCATGGCAGTATTCTCTAAAAGGTCAATTGCCATTATCGAAAATTGAAAATATAGTCGATCTCATAATTTTAAAATAAAAGCACCTTCCGGTTATCTGTGTTAAAAAAAAAAAAAAAAAAAAAAAAAAAAAAAAAATGAAGTTAAGAATGTGTCTGATAGTAGAGAGTATAGTTTTAAGAGACACATTTAAAAAATTCTAAAATGTATTGGCAATACCGCACATAAAGATTTAAATCAATTAAGGTTAGGGTAGTTTGTGAAATTGAATACCATGCTAAGAAAAGTAGAAGAGGGGAGGGGAGGGGGGGTAGACTTAAGTACTGAAAGTTTTTATAAAGTATTAAAAAAAAAGAAAAAAGAATCCAACAAAAATTCTGATGCATTTATGAATTTGTTTTTAAACATAAAAGCATGATGCTCGTCGGCACGATTATTGAAGTATTTTGAAATTGAATGTTTTCTTTTTTCGAATATCCTTTATAAATGAAATACATATTTGATTTATAACAGATTGAGGTCTCATGGCGGCCTTTGTTGCACTCCTGCGTCCAAAAATTTGGATGAAAGCTCCATTTGTGACAGTATTATAATCTTCTGTCGTTATCGAAAATAAGAAAAATTATTCGATTTCACAGTTTTTTAATAAGAACACCTGCCAGTTTTACCTACTTTTGGACAAGAGTAAATTTTTAAATGTGCCAGATAGCAGTCAGTTTGTATTCAATAAGAGTCAATACCGATTTATTGAAATAAAATAGAACATCCTTATAGTAATTAATAGAGTTTTTTAAACAAGGATTTTTATAAGGGTAATGTTAAATTATTCAGTGCATTTTTAGCAGTACGTTAAGGGGACACATTAACTTTAAATGCCAAACAAAATATTGTTTTTTTTTTTTTTTTTTTTTTTTTTTTTTTTTTTTTTTAACATTAACTGAAAGTTTTATTAATTGTGAATATTTTGACATCTCATTATTACCAATATGATTACTGTATCACAAGATATTGTATATTTTGTTAATAGATACTGCACGCATAAAAATAAAAACTTTAAACTGATTTTTTCCCTATTCATATTTTTACAACTATCTTGTTTAAAAAAGCATTAAGGGTTTTTTTTTCTTTTTGCTATTTTAGATAGACGTTTGAAACTTTTTTAAAATTTTTGTCATGGTTTATTTAGTAATTTTATCTATGGATTCAAATATTCAAGTTTTAGTTATTTATTTATTTTTTAATATTTAAATTGAGAGTTTGTTGAATTTTCTTCATTTATTAATTTACTCGAATGAAGATAAAAACAACATTAAATGCAAAACCCCACACATCTAAAAACCTCTACACAGTTCCTGTTGCGTATTCTAAAGATTGAGGGGGGAAAAAATGAAGTCAAAATATTTTATTTTAAAAAGTTATCGGGATTTTTAAATAGTTAATTTTTTTTAATTTAAATTTCGTAATATAAGGTGTTCTATAAGAATTATTTTTTAATTTTATTTAATTTTTAGCATTAAGTATTGTTACACCACACATGCTATAATATTATTCAAAATTAAAGAGATGGTTTCAAAGTACTGTCTCCATTTAAAACGAACATTTTAACACCCGAATATTTATTTTAAACAATTTCTCTTAGTCATTTAACCAAGTTTTGTCTACTTACGATTTGGCTAATTTTACAAAAAATTACAATTTAACTTTTCTGATAGGTGGCTAGAGTGAAAATTATCTTTTTAACCCAAAGGATTATGACACCCTTCCCCCTTATACTCCACTCTTTTGTTACAGGTGACCATTAAAGGGATAAGATTGGTCACGTGCCCAAAAAATCACTTCTAAATGGTTAATAATGAAGATATCTACGGGGACAATAAATGCTGCAAGAGATGATCTCAGTTAGTGCAACTTTGTTGCTAGTGTAGCGGTGTCTCTTTTCCTTCTATCGAGTCTTTACCAGTTTGGATTAGTTTTGATCAAGGATATAAGCATTTAAAGGTAAGAATTCTTTAAATAATTTGTCTACTAATCTATTTTAAGTAAATAATAACATTAGAAAATAAAGTCTTTTTTTTTGGGGGGGGGGGGGCTAGGGGGTATTCCCGAAATGCAATGTTTCAATATTTTTAATTAAGATTTGTAGTACCATTTGAATTTAACGAAAAAGTTTTTTTGTATCTTCGCTAATAAAAAGATCAGTTCGTTAATATGATTGTTATGGGTTTTTATTTTTGCTTTGTTTGTTTAATTACTGAAAAATAATATTTTACATGATTGACATTTTATTTATGAACTGCTTTCTCAATAATAATAATAGTAAATTGTATTAGTGAATTTCGCTGATGAAGCAGAATACTTAAGGATGTTCATATATATAATTAGATTAGTAAAATTGCACACTTCCAGACAAAAAAATTTCATGTGTTTTTATTCAGTGATAGAAATTTTTTAAATCAATTAGATTTTTAAATCAAAAGATTTAAAAGAACATCACCTTTACATACATATTTTAATAATTATTAAGATTTAAAAACATTTTTTCTTATCAATAGCATTTAAAGGTTCAAGATTTGATCGAGAAAAAAGCAAATTTAATCAATGGATTTAAAAATGTAGGCCTTTGATTTGATATTAGACATAAATTTTAAATAAGGTATTATACGTATTTTTAATTTTGAATACACGTGTATTTTGATATTTATGATTATTAGTATTATTATTTACAAAATTTTGTAAAAGGGGTTCATATTTTTATAGTGATTGTACATTTTTTTAAAAATAGAATACCTGATATACAGGATTATTTATCCTTTAATAAACTACCAAGTAATTTTTTTTTTTTTTTTTTGTTAATCAAATAACTTTTTTTATCATTTTTCCTTTGTTTGCCCAGTTTGTGATTTTCTCTAAGCATATTACTCAAATTTTGAATCACATCAAAGGAAAAAAAATCTTGAGTATTTTTATTTTTATCGTTTTTAATGTAGTAGTAATTAATCCTCTCCCAACGTTTTGATTTGAACTATAAAATCCTTTTCTATAACGACATAAAAAATACATATGTAGTAATACAGTTAATATCATCTTGAATAAAATTGCACGTTAAGATCCTCGGAACTCCTTTAAGCACTATTTCCTTCAAATATCCACAGCAAATGACTTTTATCATTATTGTTCAACATTTTGTATTTCAAGAAGTTTTATTCCATCTATGTAATAATTCAACTTTCGAAACGATAGTTCAGGGTTCTATCGGATTTTCATGTCTATATGTACCACGATAGCGGTCTTAAAGTTTTCCTTATTTTGAAATTTATTAAATGCACACGAAAAGTCTTAAAAATAGCTATATTACATGTTTTTGTTTGTTTAATTTTCTTAATTATTTGCATATATATATATGTATATATATATGTGTGTGTGTGTGTGTGTAATTCCTCTCCATAAATTTTCTGAGTGGTTATAACATATCCTAATAAAAGTATTTGTAGGGGGAAAAATATTTCTGATAATACTTTTGTCTTTTCTCTAATCTTTAAGGGGACGGTGGACGTTAATTTTTTTTTTTCATCATAGCAATATGAAATTTTGTGCGTATATACATTTCACCAAAAGTATATAGGATACCTTCAAAAAAATTTCCAATATTATTAAAATTTTTAAATTTTTTGAAAATTTTGAATTTTTTAATCGAATTTTTAAAATTTTCCTTATGTCTTAATTTTTGAGAATTTTTTTTTTTAATTTTGCCTTTTTATCACTTAAAACTCTATTATAAACAAATTTGTCTAAGATTTTATTAATCTCTTCAATGGTTAATATTTTACAAATTTTTTTAAGTTCCATATCGATTTTCATCAAAATTTTGCCTTTTAGAAAGTAAAAAATCAAATTTGACTATCTTAATGAAGATGAATTTTTAAAAGCTTACGCAATTTCTTTTTAAATAATAGTAGGATACTTTCTTATCAATTTCATAAATATTGGTCGAAATTACGTAACAAGAAGCATTTCAAAAATCTAAAAACGCGGATAAATTAGTTTTGAGAAAAACAGATTTAAAGTATATAAATACAATTGCCTTTATTATTTACTTTTAAACTTTCATAAATGATATTTTAATTAAAAAAAAACTGTTTTGATACTATTATACCACAGAAATAGACCTTTTTAGCGACAATTTTTCTCAAATACAGATCCACTGTCCCCTTAATCGTATGCATTTTCAAGTCCAAATATTAAAGAGCTAGTCGATTTCCTATAGAATTGAGAGAAAAACTTTTAAATAAGTGTGTTTCAAGTTCTCAATAAATTTAACGATCCTTTGGAGGCTTGTTGAATGAATTTAGCAAATACATATTTTTTATTTATCAGAAGTATGAAATGCCGAAGTAATATATCAAACAATTCTATTTCCGTCGCAATTGACACTGGTAATAATAAATTTTCAAATTCATTTAATTTAGAGAAAATTTTAAATTACAAGCCAGTATCCAAAATCATTATTCTTTTTTCCTTGACAAAGAATTAAAAAAAAAATAAAAAGAAAAAAAAAACTTTTAGGTTCAAACTTTAACGGCTGATGTTTATTATAGAAGTCTAGATATCATTGAATCTGAATTTTAAAGATTTTTTTGGAAATCATGATTTTAATGTTATTTTTTTAATTTCTTACAAAATACATGTACACATGTTCCGTAGATTGTTTTGTTAAAAAAGTCATATTTTATCGATGTTTTTATGCTTTTATTTTTATGTGCATGATTCCTACCGAGTAATAGAATCGAAATATCTCCCTCTTCCCACCTTATTGTCTAATTAATTAAAATTTATTTTTTTTTCTCTTTTTGCTGAGCATTTAATTTAGAGAAAATTTTAAATGACTAACCAGTATCCGAAATCCTTATTCTTTTTTTTCTTGACAAAGAATTAAAAAAAAAAAAAAAAGAAAGAAAAAAAAGAAAAAAAAAAAGAAAAAAAAACTTTTAGGTTCAAATTTTAACTTTTTCGGCCTAACCGGGATTTTCCGTCACATAACTTTTAGAAAATATGGCTGTTTTAACACAAATCAATATTAAAATTATTTTTTTGAAGAGAATAAGATAAATAAATATGTAAATTTGTCAAATAAAAATGTTCATACCAATACCTTTTATAAATACTATTTTATGAATTGTTAAACATGAATGGAATATTTTGCAGGCCGCTTAAAAGAGTTTTAATGACTTATGTTTATTATAGAAGTCTATGTATCATTGAATCTGAATTTTAAAGTTTTTTTTTGGAAATCATGATTTTCATATTATTATTTTTTTTAATCTTACAAAATACGTGTACACAGGTTCCGTTTATTTTTTTGTTTGAAAACTGATTTATTTATCGATATTTTTATGCTTTTATTTTTATGTGCATGATTCCTACCTGATAATAGAAATGAAATATCTCCCTCTCCCCACCTTATTGTCAAATTAACTAAAAAAAAATTTCTCTCTTTTTGCTGAGCAACAGTTGTTAGTTTAAAATTTAAAATTATGAATTTTTTTTTTATTATATTAACGATATTTTCTAAACCCTTTCCCATCGGCGAAAGGTAATTCTGCTTCTGAAACGTTGAAATATTTGATTTCCATCAAAAATAAATTTAAGAAATAGCATGTACTTTTCTTTACATACATTATAAAAGCAAACATTTTTGCAGGGTTTCTAGTGCAATATTTGCATTTGGCGGTAAAAATTAAATAGTATAGACAACATAAAACCGCCATTCACAGTGTTAAATTGAAAATTGCTGTTTATTCTCTAGATGAAGTAATGTTAGTATAGGTCTATGCATTTACTATATGATTACATTTATGTTAAGCAATTAGTAATAAAAATAATTATTATCATTTGCTTAATTCTCTTTGCGCCATTTACGATTCTTTTATTTTAAACATATATTTCACTCTTTAAATTTAAAATGAAAATTACTTTCCTGAAAGACTCATGTGTAATAAAGTGCAAAAAGTATTAGAAAGTTGAAATATAAGTTAAATCTTATTGTAATATAATAATTTCTAAACATCTCTAAAAATTTTTCCTTAGCCTACTGTCATATGAAAATTAAATGAGTAGTTCGCAAAACAACAACATTCATTACCTTTCAGATAATGAAACAATATTTAAATATAAATTAAACTATTTGGATGCTAATATTAATACTATTAACATAAAAGTTACTTTTCCAAAATAAATAAATAAATAAATAAATAAATAAAAATAAAAATGCTGTAGTATCCTGTTCTAACTTAATCGTACTTAAATTCAGTGATTTATATCAGTTTTAGTGCATGTTAAATAGCGAAATCTCATTAAAATATTTTGCAAACGACTTTTCCCCATAGATCATAATGTAACGGAATTCTTTTGAGCGCGCCTGTAAATGAATTATTAGCCGCATGGCATGGTGACGTCATTGCGACGTCGTTGTGAAGTCACTTTGTGACTTTGTGACCATCGATCGTAGATGTGAAGTCACAGTGACTAAAATGTGAAGTCGTTATTGCCGTTTTAGAGCTCGTTTGTGACAAATTTGGAAAAATGTGTCATTGGTGACTACTTTGCAATTAACATTGTGACGGAACTGTGATAAAAGCGACGATATTTAAATTGCCAGAAACATGTTTTTTAAAGTAAATAACATGTTTTGAAGGATTTTTATAATTTTCTAAAGATTTTTAAAAAAGTCACATCTCAGTCACAATGTGACGTCACTGAGTGGTGGCATTTTGGTCACAGATGGGATGTGACCGTTGGTCACATCCCATTGGTCACATCCCATTTGTGACCAAAGTGACTCACAGTGACTATGCATGCTATGAGGGTAATCATACATGTTTTATATACAAAACTATACTAAACATGCTTTGGTGACCCTAAATATCTTTATAAGTTGCATTAAGGGTGTATTCGAAAATTTCAGACACATTTTTAAAAGAAACTTGCTGAGGGGATTTTTGAAGAGACGTATAAAATGCCGTGTGATGTTTTTTTTTTTTTTTTTTTTTTTTTTTTTTTTTTCTCTCAATTTATTAGAATTTTATTTATAAGCAACTACCTTCTCAGTATAACCTTTTTATTCGTTCGAATCGACAATCACGGCACCTTGTGTACTTTCTAAATAAGAGAATTTGCCAGTTTGATGCAGATGAGAGCAAACATGAATTTAAAAATAAATCAGAAAATAAGCAGTTTGAATCAAAATATACCCTTAAAACCGAAGTATATTTACGGGTATTGGAGTTTGTACAGACGGACAAAGTTAGAAAGTGTTGAAAATAGGAAGTTTTTCGACTAGTATACAAATAAAATCATGTTTACTAAAATCATTGAGTCTTAATTTCCGTTCTTTAAACACTTAATTGCATTTAAGTGTGCAATAGTTCGCTTTATAGATTATATACATATATATTTTCTCTTTTTGTTTATTTTCTTAATTTAAACACTTATGTTTTTATAGTAGAAACAGTATTAACTATTTATAGGCAAAAAACGTATGATTTTAAGGATTTTATTTATTTTAAAAAAAATTAAGTTACTCAAAATACATTTTTAATAGTTTTCAAATGTAATAATACATTTTTATAAACGAACTGTGCAGGATGAATTATGATAATACAAGTCCCGTTATTAACCTGCATTTTTACTCTTTTAATAACTTTTTTATACCTTTTTTATACAGTGGATAAATTATATTTAAATGTGTATACATGTATCCATATTATTTAATTCATTCATGATAATAGTAGATTTGAAAGTGGGTAAAGAACAAAATGTCTGAAAGCACGCGTAAACTAAAATTTTGTAAAACAAAACTGGAAAAATGCATGAAAAACCATATTTTACACAAAACCGGCATGAAATTCTTCCACAAATCCGTAATTTTCCACCTTTTTGTCATTTTACATCTTTTTGCCTGATTTTTTTTCTCTTCTTCATGCTACTTGATTCTGTTCTGAATTTTCCAAAAATTAAGGCATTTGGTTCAAAAAAAAAAAAAAAAAAAAAAAAAAAAAAATCGGCCAGTTTGCAGTTATAGATATTAAATTGTCGCGAATTTTTACAAACAGTCGTCAAATAAATAAATTAATTAATTAATTAATAAAATGAAATAAATTTCGGTAAAGAATCGCTGGAAAAAAACACAAACTCCATCAAAGACAGCGAAAAAAGCACAAATTTTGTATAAAAGCAAAGAGAAGGAAATGTGACTTCCGTCAAAAGACTGCGGAATAATCGCTTATTCTGTCAATAAAAAATTGCGATTTTCGTCGAGAGATTACGGAAAAAACTAGAATTTAGATAAAACATCGCTGAAAAAGAAAAAAAATTACTTCGTCAAAGTTATTTGAAAAAAGTTTGCATTTTATCAAAGGATCGCAAAAAAGCATGAATTTCCTCAAAGGATCGCAAAAAAAGCATGAATTTCCTCAAAGAATCGCGAAAAAAGCATGCATTTTGACAAAGAATCGAGGGAAAAAGCAAATTTCGCCAAAAGATTGCAGAAAAATGCGATTTTTGCCAAAGAATATGAAAGATGGGGGGGGGATTTCTCAGCTTGGCGAAATGTAAGATGTGCACTGCTTGTGAGGTATGTTTCATTTGGCGCATGTTTTTCGTTGCCAAAAAGAAAAAAAGCGGCAAAAGTCAGATTTTTCTTTCTTTTTTTACAGATAAAAGTCTTCTAGAATGTTTGACCAAAGTAAATGAAACTACATTAAGCTGTATATTTATATAGATGATTTAAATCCAAATTTAATTAGTTGTTCTCTGAAATTCATTGTAAGAAGATTTTTTTATAATGGAAACAGTTTGAATGCACAGTAAAAAAGAATCAAAATTAAAATTAAAATAGTTAAAAAGGAAAACAAGTTTTTATTATTACAAGATAGAACTCGTCGAATTAGGACGAAATAAAATGTTTTAAAATGAACTGTTTCATTGATTTATAATAAACCTACAAAACTAGTTACACTAGAAAAAAATGTGCCCTATATTCGTAAGTCTAACTTTAAAAATAAAATGATATTTAACTTAAAGATAACAAAATACTATTTCTCTAAAATTCAGCTGTAGAAATTTTTAAATTTAAATTCTAATCGTACATGTAAGCAATAAAAAATGATAAAGATCTGTTATTATGATAAAATTATCAATTAAAGCTCTTATGCTAGTATTCCAAAATGAAAAGAGCAGAATTTATTGCACTTTGACTCAATCATAAAATTTCCCCTCAGTGAAATCTAAACCCGACACCATTTTCACCGTATCAAATTTAAATATGCGCCTTTCATATTTGTATTCACTTTTCAGAAAAATCGATGTTTTAATTTGATGATTATTTTTTTACTTTTAAGGAAAAAAATGGCAACGTAATCTTATTTTTTTCCATTTACGTTCAATAGATAAAGAGTACTTTACAAGATTTAAACATTTTTGCTTAGTTTTTTTAAGATGTTATGACAGGAACGGAAGGAAGCATTTTTATATCACTGCAAATGCAACTTTTTAATTTACTGCAAGCTTGATTGCAAAAGAGCGGTCTTCGGCTATTCTGATCACCAAGTTACCTTGTTTATTTTTTTTTAATTTAACCCCCCCCCCTTTCTTTATTTCAAGGTCGGGAAAGAAATGCTTGCTTATTAGTCGTTGTAGGCTAGTTTAACCCTTCAGTGCACCATGGGTCATATATGGCACATACCTAAAAACACAATAATTAGCATTATGTGTCATTAATTTGGTCAATATGATCACTGTAATTGATCGAGATCAATCCAAAGAATGAAATAACACTTATTTTGTCCATGCGAGATGGATACATTTGACACAAAATTAGAATTTATCCTTCGTAAAGAAAAAAAATCGATCATGCTCTTAAGGCCAAATTTACTTTTATTTATTTATTTATTTATTTATTTTTTTACTGAATACCTAAAAATATTAATATAAAGCAAATTGCAGAGTGTTAAGCAGGTAAAATTAATTAATTTAAGCCCATTTAATTGCAAAATATAGCAATACAGTATTAAAAATCCCTACTTGTGTATGCAGAGTACACGCCATAAAATATCAAATTTTAGCTGAAAATTTGAAATTTATTTATTATTATTATTATTATTATTTCCATTACTAGACCGATATATAGATTTACAACAATTTTTTCTTTCAAAGCAATAGAAAAAAAATCGTGCAGCGAATGGTTAAAGTGGAGTAAAATGACTTTTGGTGAATTAGCAAAACGTAGGATCATTAAACGTTAACTATTAGTGATTTTTTAAATTTTCAAATTAAAGGCCATTTTTTTTTTTTTTTTTTTTTTTTTTTTTACAATACAGTATATAAGTATATAAACTTTGAAACAAACATTAAAAGACAGCAATTATTCTGAAAAATTAATTATTAAAGCATTTAATTAATCAATCCACACGTGAAAGTTGAGCGTGGTTCTAAGTAAAATTATATTATTACAGGTATTGAATACGCTTTATTTACACAAAACACATAATTATTTGTGATAAAACATTATAATAAATATCTTATAATACGTTTCAGAACACCAGATCATCTTTAAAAATAAATTTACGAAAAAAAAAAAAAAAAAATCGGCGTTTAGATTGTTACGCAATTTGGACATTCCAATTTCTTATTTGAGAAAAGCGCATTTATTGCAAAAAAAGTTACGAAAATATATATAAGATGCTTTCAAATTAAACAAAAATGATTTTAAAGATAGATAAAAAAGATTAAAGTACCTACTTAACGTGTTTTGAGTGAAAATAACAGTTTTGTTTCGATCGTTACTTTTGAACATAAGAAAATACAGAAAAAATCTTTCCAGAAAAGTCCTTCTAGCTTCAAAAAGCAATAAATTGGCAGTGCCATTTGTTAACAAAATTATAAAACAATCATTCTTTATGCAGTTGCTGTTTATCATTTGAATCTCTTGGAAACAAGTTAAAACATTTTTTTTTCTTGGTACATTGGAACAATTAACGTTATAAATGTCCAAAATTGGCCACTTTAGTAAAAAATAAAAATAAAAATAAAAATAAATAAATAAATAAATAAATAAATAAATAAATAAAAATTTAAGATATTTATACAAAACTTTTAATATAAATTATATCAATTTTTGTCTCTGAACAAAATTAAGAATTCAGTGAAAATAAAAATTAAAGTCAATGATGATTAAATTTGTTTATTCAAAAACTTAAAGTTTTGATGTGTGTACAGTGCCCACCTTTTGAGAACGTCCCTTTTAAAGGCTATATCTTCAAGGTTCACTCTGGGAAGGTAGCATTTCTAGATTATGGCTGTCTTAATTTATTCTAGTGAGATAGTGTCCCCAATTTTACTATTTAGCTTTCACTAGGGTTATGTTTAGTTAGGACTTCTGGTGCGCTTTATGTTATTGCTTTGCTAAGTTTTTGGTATCTTACTGACTTCACAGTTTCCATTTTCGTCTAGTCTACACTTAGCCTGACATCGAGGCAGGGGCGAATCCAGAGGATCGTTTTTTTTGGCGGGGGGGCGATACTAAGAAACATAGGATCAACATAGTCATAATTTCTGTTCATGAAATCATTCCTTGTACAGTTATTATTAAATGAATGATCAAATGAAATACTTTTCCGCGATCTTCTGACGAAATACGTTTTTTTCCGCTATCTTTTAACTAAATTCGCGCTCTTTCAACGATTCTTTGACGGAATTCGCATTTTTTTGGCATTTTTGACAAATTTCGCGTTTTCCCGCGATACTCTGTCAAAATTCGGAGTTTTTTTCCGCGATCCTTTGACGAAATTGGCTCTTTTCTGCGATACTTTGACAAAGTTAACAATTTTTTGCGACCCTTTGAGAAAAGTAGCTCATTTTCCCTCACCTTTTGACGAAATTGAAGTTTTTTCCGCTCTGACAAAACTCGCGCGTTTCCAGCGATCCTATGTCAAAATTCGCACTTTATACGAGTTCCTTTGCCTTCCCTTTTCGCAACCTTTTGATAAAAGTAGCCCTCTTTCTGCGAACTTTTGACGAAATTCAAGCTTTTTACACGACACTTTGACAAAAATCGCGCCTTTTCAACAGTCCTTTGTCAAAGTTTGCGTTTTTTACTCTATCATCTGTCAAAATTTGCGCTTTTTCCGCGACCCTTTGACGAAATTTGCACTTTTTCGTGGTAATTTGACAAAATTAGCAGTTTTTTGCAACCCTTTGAAAAAAAAAAAGCTCTTTCCTCGAAATTTTGACGAAATTCAAACTTTTTGCGCAACACTTTGACAAAAATCGTACCTTTTCCGTGATAATATGTCGAAGTTCGTGTTTTTTACGCGACCCACTGTCCAAATTCGTGTTTTTTACGCGACCCTGTGATGAAATTCGCACTTCTTCAGTGATCATTTGACGAAATTCTCGCTTTTCCACGATACTTTGACAAAAGTAGTGCTCTTTCAGCGATCCTAATTCGAAGTTTGCGTTTTTTACGCGAACCTCTGTCGAAATTTGTATTTTTTCCGCGACCCTATGATGAAATTCGCGCTTTTTCCGTAATAATTTGATGAAATTCGCGCTTTTTCGCGATACTTTGACAAAATTAGTCGAAGTTCGTGCTTTTTCAGCAATCCTATGTCGAAATTAGTACTTTTTTCGCGATACTTTGCCTTCCCTTTTTCCTACCCTTTGACAAAATAAGAGCGCTTTTTACACGACCTTTTGACTAAATTTGCTCTTTTTCCGCTATACTTTGGCAAAATTAACGTTTTTTTTGCAAACATTTGACAAAATACGTGCTTTTTCCTCGACCTTTTGATGAAATTCGAGCTTTTTCCACGGCACTTTGACAAAGTTCGCGCTTTCAGCGATCTTGTGCCAAAATTCGCGTTTTTTAGCGGTCCTTTCTTTGTCGATAAATTCTTTTTTTTGCGTGACCATTGACAAAATTTGTGCTTTTTCCGCGATCTTTTGTCGAAATTCGCCCTTTTTCCGCGACACTTTGACAAAATTAGCGTGTTTTAGCGACATTTTAATGAAATTCGCGTTTTTTCCGGAACAGTAGAATGTCTCCAACAGAGTCGCAGAAATCCCTTCCGAAAAAAGTCTGAATTCAACAGTGGTTTGGGAGGGGCGATCGCCCCCCCCCCGTGGATCTGCGCCTGCATCGAGGTATAATGCAACCAAATTAATTGGATGCTCTATGCGCCTATTTGTGTATTTAACCTCGTGGTTTCAACTCTGGAATAGCCTTCGAATTCCCCACCTGTTGTCAGTTTTATATATTTTTGACTGAGCATTGTTTCTAAATTTATGTTTTTTTTAAAGTGGAGTGGAAATTTTATGTGGTAGTTTTCACACGCCTGTCGGGCATTGCAATGCCATGTCAAGCAATAGTATTAATTTCAAACAACACAAAGAAAATGTTTCTCCCCTATCCAGTTATCTAGAAATATTTAGCAGCTCAAAAAGGGATTACGCGTGAGAACAATGCACACGGGATGTTTTCTAAATATCAACAGGATTTAAGCTGTATTTTCTAATATTGTTGATAAAATGTCTTGCAACACTTTAACAATAATAATATGTTGAACTGATTGACTACTTGCTCTACCCAGTATCCTAGCAGAATTCAAAAAGGAATTGGTTATAAAATAAGTAAATCCTTTTCATCATGCACATTATATATAAAAATAAAATTTGTAAATTCTATTCTCTGTGCAACTTTAAATAGCTAGGGATTAAAATTAAATGTTAATCATTTGAAACTACCACCTTTGAAATTGTAAAACAAAGTGTTACCAATACATTATGGCTTTGAATTGTATTACTTCTAAGTTATTATATTATAATAATTCCAAAAAATTGTTTATTACTTTTAAATAACATATATAGTTTTCATACGCATTCGAAAAATTTCTGAAATCAAGATGCAAAACCGAACATAAATATTTAAATCAAATCAGATTAATGCGGTTTATGAAATGGAATATTACATAACACCATGAAGGGAAAGGTAGACACTAGAGAGGGAAGGGCGCTCCCTAAAACAACAACAACAAAAATCTGCCTGAAACATTCTGATTACATTTATAGACTGATTTTTAAACATAACAGATGAGATTTGTAGACACGACTATTGCATTAAAAGAATTTTTCTCCTATTTTTTTATATAGATGAATTTCATATTGAATTTAATATGTTATTGCTTCAAGGCGACATTTCTCCGAAACTGCTTGACGGCAGGTGCTGGTTTCGAGTCTAATCGCGGCTGTCGGCCTAACTGTTCGGAATTTTCAAATGTTTTTCTTCAAACCTTGGATTTCCTTGCGTAAATGAGGGTTAGGATCCCTTAGAAAGACCCCATGGAGGGCATTCCCTTTTAGGGCCTATATTCTATGCGTAGATAATTGACCGACATGAATGCAAACAAACAAAACAAGGCGACATTTGTCAAACTTCTGCATCCGTTAAAAATTAAAAGTACGACAGAATTCTCTAAAAGTTCGATTGCCATTATCGAAAATGGAAATTGTATTCGATCTCATAATTTTTAAACAAAAACACCTACCAGTTTTTTTTTTTTTTTTGTGTGTGTGTGTGTGTGTGTGTGTGCGTGCGTGTGTGTGTGTGTGTGTGTCTTTAAACACAAAAGAAGTGAAGAATGTGTAAGATAGTAGATAGTATAGTTTTAAGACACACATTAAAAAAAATTCTGAAATGTAGTGGTAAAACTGGGTATAAAGATTTAAATGAAATAAGAAATGGTGGTTTATGAAATTGAATATTACACAAAGAAAGGTAGAGGGGGGGAGGAGGTAGACTTTAGAGGTCTGCCCCGGCCCGGGCTTGGCCCGTGGGCCGGCAAAAAAAATGAACGGGCCAGACGGGCCGGGCCGATAAAAAAAAATTTCGGGCCAGCCGGCCCGTTCTGAAGATTTAAGCAGGAAAGATAAAATATGAACTATTTTCAACGAAAATTGTTTAAACGAGAATAAGCATAGATGTAGCCATACTAGTTTGACAGCATCAATATAAAAATTTACAGTGTATCGGCATCGGAGAATTACATTATGTGTAACCCGTTTTAATATTTTTTTAGCTGACTCGCGCTGGTCCGAGATCACACTTGCATTATTTTTCTACATATAGACTGGCCGAACCGGTACTAGACTTAATTGTTCTAAAAATCTGTAGTTCAGAAAACATGATTTATAAAATTATTAACAGCGATAAAGAACTTATGTTAGTTTAGTCTTCGGATATATACTTCTTGATGGTTTTTAAATTAATTTCTCAATATTGCGAAAGTTTGACACATTTTTTGATTAATTTTGAATTGTAGAAGTACAAAAGTGATAAGCCTAACTATTGAAGGGATTTGGAATCGAATAGTGTTTTTCATTTTTGGTAAATAAAATACTTGTATAACCTTGTTGAGATATATAGTTTCTCAAATGATTGCAGGTTTTTCTCCCTTCCCATGCTATTGCTTCCGGAAATTCTATTCAAAACGCTAGTTATGACAGTATTTTATTTGTTTGCAGTATTTTTAAATTGCTTGTATAAAAAAAATGGAGAACGTCATTCGATTATATAGTTTCTGAATAAAGATACCTGCTAATCTTATGCGTTTCTGAAAAAAAAAAAAAAAAAAAAAAAAAAAGAAAAAAAAAAAAGAATTTTGATATGTATCAGAAAGGAGCTTCTTTGAATTTAACCCTTAAGCGGTAACCATGGGTCACTAGTGCCTCGGTAAAATTTTCTTTCCTTGCTAGCTTAGAGGAGAGAGTGGGAAGTGGGACTAAACTACCCTGAAAAAAATAGTACACTAGTAGGCTATTAGCTCCCGAAACGCCGATGTTTTAGTGCGTTCACAGCCGACGTAAGAGCCAGTCAAAATTTCGGAAAGGCACGAGTTACCCAGGGTTACCATTTACGTTGACGAAAAGTGTAAGGTAAGAAAAAATTTGTTTGGTTAGGAATTGATGTTTTTTTCATAAAAAATCGATACATTACACTCACTTGGGTTTCCGAACCTTACTTTTTATGCAAACACGTGTTTATGAAATTGTTTGGTGTGATTACAGTTTGCTCTCCTTCTTGGCTTCCTTCGATTGTTTATAAATGATGATATCAGTGTTGCTGTAATTTTTCATTATTATACTTTTTGTTTAATTAAATAAAGTTTGATAATTTACATCATTTTCATAAATAAAATTGATTAAAAACTAATAAAATTTCTATTTTATTGTAAATTGTACCTATTTATAAGTTAAAAAAATTTCATTTTCGTCATAAGTCATTTTCATGCTCAAAACCTAAGCCTTCTTTAAATTTATACCGGCTATTTTTATTTATTTATTTATTTTTTTTTTTTTTTTGTAAAAGTACCATTTTTGATCTTCAATTTCCTGTTTGAAACAGTAAAAAATGTCAATTCTATCCAAAGTTATGATTTTTTAAAGAAAATGTGCATTTTTCACATTTTTATTTGTTTATTTAAACATATTGTTTAAAAAAATTAATAAATCAGCAATATTGTGACTGATTCTTGGTCAAGGGTAGTTGATGTAATATCATGAATTTTTTTAGAATTTTTAAAGCACTTTAAACCACTTTTTACAGCGCTAAGCACGAGTGACCCATGATTACCCTTTAAAGGTGCCGAAAAACACGTTACCGTTTAAGGGTTAAGAATGAATTTAGATTTAAAATCTATAATAAAATAATGTAGAAATATATTTATAAATCTTCTTTTATTAAACGGCTTCAAAAGTAACTGTGTTTTTAGCTTTCTTTCTTTTTTCTTATATTCTAAGCCATATTAATTTTTTTATGAATCTTTATTCGAATGTTGAAAGCCTAAGAATCTAAGTAAACAGTTATGTTGTTAATGTGTATTTGCTGTAAAATATACTGTAAAATCATTCCATAGATATGTATGCAATATTCTTTAAAGGAATCTTAGTTATATGATAAAAATCTGAATTTTTTTAGAAATCGTAGAAATTGAAACGGGCCGGACCGGCCTGTTTTAACTGATTTTTGTACGGGCCGGGCCAGACTTTTGAGTTTTACAACGGGCCGGGCTGGACCGAAATAATTTTCCTACGGGCCGGGCCGGGCCGGACCCGGGCCTGGAAATTCCGGCCAGTGCAGTCCTCTAGTAGACTTAACTTCTGAAAAATTTCATAAAGTGCTTAAAAAAATGCAATTTTACAAATTACAACGACTATTTGGAAAATGATATTTTCAAAGATTAAAATTTTAAAGACTTATAAATCAATTCTATATTTAAATTAATAATAATAACAAACATAATATTTATGATGATCATGAAGAGTCATTTATTACATACGCATGAAACATTAGTATTCCTAGACCAATGATAAAAAAAATAGTAATTTTTAGATACACAACTTTAACTGTTTAAAATGCGCATTTTTATTTGATGGAGTTAATCAGACTGACTTCTGAACGCATCATATTACGTACGATATGGATTAAACATTACTATTCCTGGACTCATCATGAACTAATTTTAAAAGGAATTTTAGTTTTACAATTTTTGGAACTACAAATTTTTAAACTTCTAGACAGCACATTTAAAATTTTTACACCTTTGCGGAGAGAATTTGAGTTTTTACACCATTGTATAGAGAAAAAAAAGCACTTTTGAAAGAAATTTGTTTGAAATCTTTATCGTATTTTGTTTTGAAATTAATATATATTTTTTAAAGTTTTCATTACTTTTTTTGTCATTGTAGCAACAAAAGTACTCCTCTTTTTTTTTTTTTTTTTTTTTTTTTTTTTTTTTTTTTTTTTTTTACATTAAACATGGACCAATCAGAAAACGAATAAGTTGCAGAATTCAACCGAATTCAACGAAATAAATAAATAAATAAATAAATAAATCAGCTATTTTTCAGACTCTCAGTTCTCTACCGAGGACAACTATTTTTCAAATAATAATAATAATAATAATAAAAACTCTTAAATTTTGATGCATTTATGGATATATTTTTAAACATAAAAGCATGATGTTCGTCGGCCCGACTATTGAAGTGATTTGAAATTGAATGTTTTCTTTTTTAAAATTTTCTTTATAAATGAAATACTTATTTGAGTTATAAAATATATATATATATTATCTCGTGGCGACATTTATTACACTCCTGCGTCCAAAAAATTGGTGAAAAAGTCCAATTGTGACAGAATTAATACCTTCTACCGCTATAGAAAAAAATAAAAAAAAATTATTCGATTTCACAATTTTTTAATAAGAACACTTGCCATCTTTACTTACTTTTGGACAAGAGAGAATTTTTAAATGTGGAAGATAGTAGTCAGCTTGTATTCAATAATAGCCAATACAGATTTAATGAAATAAAATAGAACATCCTTATAGTAATTTATAGGGTTTTTTAAACAAGTATTTTTATAAGGGTAGTGTTAAATTATTCAGTACAATTTTAGCAGTACATTAATGGGACACAGTAACTTTAAATCGGTCAAAATATCAATCTTCGATTTTTAACATTAACTGAAAGCTTCCTTAATTGTGAATATTTTGACACCTCATTTTTACTGATACGACTACTGTATCATAAGATATTGTAAATTTTGTTAATAGATACAGCACCCATAAAAATGAAACCTTTAAATTGATTTTTTTCCCTTTTCATATTTTTACAACTAGCTTGTTCGAAAAAGTATTGGTGGGTGCCCCGGATGGGTGATCCCCCCCCCCCCCCCGACCACCAAGCAAAAGTGAAAAAATGTAATGTTGTTTTCTCCTTAACTTATTTTAAATGTTAATTAAAGAGGGATTTTCTAACATGGTATCATAACTCAATTTCTGATGACGGGATTATATTTGTAGAATTATATTATCTTAAATATAGCTTCAATTGCAGTGAAACCTGCATCCTAGTGAACGGATATATCAGGTTGCGGCAGTGGGAAGGTTAAGGTTTTTTTTCTAATTTAGATACACGTTTGAAACTTTTTTACTTGTTCTCCATGGTGTATTTAACATTTTTGTGCATTGATTTAACATCCAAGTTTATAGGTTTTTTTTTATATTTAAAATTGAATTTAATTCATTTATTAATTTACTCAAATAAAAATAAAAATAAAATTAAATGTAAAACCCCACACATCTAAAAATCCATGCACAGTTTTATGTTGTATATTCTAATGAATATGGAAAAAAAATTGAAGCAGAATATTCATATTTAAAAAAATAATAGGGATTTAAAAAAAAACATATATTTTTTAGATTTAATTTTCAGTAAAATAGGCTGTTCTACAAGAATTATTTTTTAATTTTATTTAATTTTTAGCATTAAGTATTGTGCCACCACACCACGTATGTTATAATATTATTAAAAATTAAAGAATTGGTTTCTGAGGTACTATGTCCCCTTAATAAGAACATTTTAACACCCGAAATGTTTATTTAAGACAATTTCACTTAGTTATTTGACCGAGTTTTCTCTATTTACAATTTGACTAATTTTACAAAAAAATACAATTTAACTTTTCCTATAGGGGGCTTGAGTGAAAATTATCTTTTAAACCCAAAGGGTTATGTCTCCCCGTAACCCCCTCACCATTTTGTTACAGATGACCATTAAAGTGATAGGACTGGTCACGTGCACAAAAAATCGCTTGTAAATGGTTAATAATGGAAATGGCTATGGGGATAATAAAATGCTACAAGAGGTGATCTCAGTTAGTGCACCTTTGTTGCTAGTGTAGCTGTGTCTTTTACGCTTGTACCGAGTCTTTTCCCGTTTGGATTTATTATGTTCAAGGATATAAGCATTTAAAGGTGAGACTTTTTTTAATAATTTGTCTCTTAATCTGTTTTAAATAAATAATTGTTGTCACTTGGCTGGAGGGGGTCCTAAGAGGGATTCCCGAAATGCAATGTTTTAATATTTTTAATTGACCTTTTAATATCTTAATTTAACGAAAAAGGTTTAATTTTAATTTTTTTTTCTTTTTTTGCATATTCGGAAATAAAAACATTAGTTTCTTAATATGATAATTTTGTTTCTTTTATTATTATTATTGAAAAATAATATTTTAGACAATTGACATTTCATTTATGTACCGATTCATCAATACTACTACTATTAGTCAATTGTATTAATTCGCTGATGCTTCCCTCCTAGGATAATTAGGGATGTTCATATATCTAATTAAATTGGTAAAATTGCATTCATCCGTGCAGACAAAAAACTTTCATGTGTTTTTATTAAGTGGTAGAAAGTTTTTTAAATCTATTAGATTTTTAAATCAAAGAATTTAAAGGAACATGACCTTTCCATAAATATTTTAATTATTATAAAGGTTTCCATACATTTTTTATCATCAAATGAAATCTTGGACTTACGCTGTAAACATTATAAGTTAAAAGCAAAAATTATTACTTATCAGCGTAAAAAACAATTTATTAAATATTAAAAATTCCTTACGTTTCGAACTCAATCTAATGAGTCATCTTCAGAGGTATATTTTTAAAGGAGAAATAATTTACATTAAAAACAGATTGGCATACTATAAATTGACAAATATTTACTAAATGAACATTAAGGCCAAGATTCAAAAATAAAAACATGAACCAGTTGCCATCACTCAGTAGACAATACAACAATGACAAAAACATGGAGGAAACTTACAAAAGTATTTCTTTTAAAATATTAAACCAGATATTAGGTATTTGGAAGGACATATTGTCATGGCAGACTTCTTTCTTCTTAAAACCAATTTCAATAGATTTCCTTATGAGTGCTTTTTGTGGATTTGAACAATGAGAAATAATCTTTACTTTATCAAAACAAACACTTCTTAAAGTCCCCTTCATCGATAACCTGGACAGAGCTGTTGATGGTCTATTAAATTTTAAATCGGTTTTATGCTCCTTGATCCTCTCAAATAACCACCTCATAGTTTTGCCTACATATGAGGTCACTGTACCATTATTCACTTCTATAGGTATTTCATACAAGCCTGACTGGAATAAAAATGGAACGGGATCTGGTTTTTTGATTATAGCTGCAAACAAATTTTTCGTAGGGGAGGCTACAAGATGAATATCAAATTTATTGAAAATTCTCTTTAATCTTTCAAACATTATAGGAATATATGAAATTTTTCTATAAGATTTGCGTGTTAACTGGGCATCTTGAGGATAACTATTGTACTTGCTGATTAAATTATGTATAATTTTTGGACAATAACCATGATCAATTCCAATTTTAATGATGTGGTCAAGTTCGTCTTTCAAAAATTCATCTAAACAAACAATGTGCGCTCTTTTAATAAAGGAATTAAATGCTGACATTTTATAACTCCAAGGAGTGGAAGCTGTAACTGGAATAACACTATCAATTTTCAATGGCTTTCTAAAAATTTTCCCTTTAAGTGAAGAATCTGATTTAATTAATCACTCCCTTTTTTGGATGTTTTAATTATTAAATCAGATTCTTCACTTAAAAGAAAAATTTTTAGAAAGCCAATGAAAATTAGATTAGATTTTAAAATCACAAGATTAAGGGGGAGAACGTCGTAAGGGGGATTTCCGAAATGTAATGTTTTAATATTTTTAATTGATTAAGATTTGTAGTACCTTTTGAATATAACGAAAAAGACTTTTTGCATATTCGTAAATAAAAAGATTAGTTCCTTAATATAATTGCCATGGGTTTTATTATTATTATTATTACTGAAAAATAATATTTTAGATCACTGACATGTAATTTATGTACTGCTTCCTTAATAATAAGAATAGTAAATTGTATTAATGAATTTTGCTTATGCTTCTTTTCCGGAATACATAAGGATGCTCACATATCTAACTAAATTGTTAAAATTGTACTAATCCGAAAAAACAAAAATTGTTATGTGGTATTATTCAGTAATAGAAAGTTTTTTTTAAAAAAATCAATTAGATTTTTAAATCAAAAGATTTAAAAGAAAATCACCTTTTCATAAACATTTTTATAATTATTAAGGTATCAAAAAAAATTTTATTATCAATTATTGCATTTAAATATTTAAGTTTTGATCAGGAAACAAACAAATTTAATCATTGGATTAAAAAACTTAAGCCTTTGATTTGATATTAGACATAAATTTTAAATGCCTTATTATACATTTTATTAATTATGAATGAGTTCTCAAAATTAGCATTTGCCCCTTCTAAACTCAAAATTTTCTAGCAGATAAAAAAAAAAAAAAAAAAAAAAAAACATTCCAATGTTCCTGAAAATTTCAAAAATTCTGTGTGAGGGGGAAATTAAGGGGGGGGGATGAATAAGTTATTTATTATCGACAAATATGATTCAGTTTGAAGTACTATTATATTTTTCTGTCAACCAAAAAAAAAAAAAAAAAAAAAAAAAAAAAAAAAACAGAATGTATTATTAATGCAAAAAATTAAATTCTTAACAATTTTGCTTGAATGAATTATCCTTAGCCATATTAACTCATATTGAAATTTTAAGAAATTTCTTATAAATAGTAGTATTCAGACATGTGTCTGGCATTACATTGAAAAAAAAATTTTTAATTATACATAAAATAACTTCGAGACGTCAGAGTAACTTAACATTTGTTATAAGTAATAAAAGTAAATTTTAAGAGGTAAAAATACTTCTATTTATTCACTTTCGATATGTTTCATTGCATCCGACAGCAAATTTTTAAGAATTAATATGAAATAAAATATTTTCAAATATATGATTTTGAAAATATTTTGCATCATTTCAATTCGTCAGAATGTTACCGTCGAATGGAATTACACATGTCGAAAATGAATAAAAAAGGCCCTATTTTTTGCCTTTTAAAATTAAAATGTGAATATGGATATGGATAAAAGAAAAAGGCTTTAAAATCTACCGTGTAGTGTAATAAAATAACTGGTCCTTGAGAGCATTGGTGGATCCAAGCGGGAGGTCAGGTGGGTCAACCCCCCCCCCCCCCCTGAAAGAAGAAAAATCTTAGACGAAATATGAAAAATGAAATATATATTGAATTAATTCGAATTTATCCCTTGTTTAACAATGAGAATTTTTCTGACTCTTTTAAATCTGTATTTAAACCCTAAATAGGTAAATTCTGTCATGTCTATGAAATATTTTTAAATCTTAGATGCAAAATGCAATTATTCAGATAAAATATGTTTGATTAACAGTTTCAATTTTTCAATGAAAATAAAGAATCTCTCACAAAATCTCCATAATTTGATATTTTAATCTGAATTTAAAACTGTGAGATCCAATAGGACCCTCTTGACGGTTATTTGTAATTATCAATCCCTAAAAATTTGCATAAAATGCTCAATTTCTTGAATCATTGCTTAAATGAAATAATTTTCACTTTCTTGGTATCTAATTAAAATATACATATTTATACTTTTACGAGTATTAATGCAACTTCTTTTGTTATAAATAAAAATAAAAGTACCAGAAATTTAGCCATTTTGGATGTGGCGACAATCTTTAATATAAAAATTGCTTATTAAGATACATGACCCCCTTCCCCCCCTCAGAAAGGATGGCTGAATCCGCCGTTGTTTCAGAGACCCCCCCCCCCCCCCTTCTAATAGTTAGTTAGTCAAAAAGGCCTTCCAGCCAACACTGAGAGGAAGAGACAGCTGTCACATTTCTTATTTTTAAAAAGACAGTTTATATTATTCAAATGTACGAAGCTCAAATTACTGGAATCTGTTATAAAAAATTCAATATTAGTTTTTATTAATGCTGAACATAAATGAGATTTTCGTGAAATCAGTCAGTTTTATCCAAACTGGTTTTATTTAAAATTATTTTTATTTGTTGCCAAATTCGTCGATATCTTGAAGTACCCGTCATTTTAAAACAACATGATGGGTAAAGCTAAACAATGGATTTAGTCTAGATTTTACTAATTCCTGTGCACATGCTTAATGATATCGCAATTCTTGAATTGTGCGCATTTCTATCTGTGTCTATTCCCTTAAAACCTGATGAATTATTTAAAGGGCCGCGTGTTTTGCTGATATAAGGATGCAATGTTTTGTGTCTAATTTAGGACTGGATAAGGAGAGTTTTCCTAATTGAAATTTTTATCTTATCTTATCAAAATTTTCACCTTTTTATGAAATTTTGCAATTAGAAGCATATTAACTCGGGGCAGTATTTAAGGAGATAGCCTATTGTTTCGGTAATTATGACTCACCCTGTATACGGGTGCTGTCGCAGGTAAAAAAATCAGATGTATATAGATGCGACCCATTAGAAATTCCAATTGCTATATCTCAGCCATTTTTTAAGATAAAGACAAAACAAAAATGTTCCAGAATCCTTGTATCAAGATCAAACACTTAAAAAAGAAACGTAACTTTTTTTTAAATTTTTTGGTACCTCATTTAAAATTTATTATTATTATTATTATTATTTTAATTTTAAATGGCTGCCAATTTGAAACAAGATGGAGGATGAAAATGGTCGACAAATTTGGACGAGACATTGCTATATACTATGCACATACCTTGTAATATCCAAATCAATTTATAAATGCGCGTTTTATCATGTGACAAAAATTAGGTTATTTGAATATATTACTCACACAAGAAACTCAAAGTGCTATAATTCAGCCGTTTTACGTGCGTACCTAATTATGTAAATATGTAGTACCTATATCCGTCGCTCAATTCCTCTGTCCACATATAACAACAACAAAAAAAAAAACTACCGAACCGTTTAAATTTAAAATGTATAATTATTACCTAATTTTGTCGCGTCATTTAAAATTTTACGAAAATCGGATGTATAGTTCAATTACAGGGACAATCAAATTTACTCCGCTACATTACAGTCAAGGGGAAAATCCTTTCAAATACATTTTAATGATATTGCATTCTTTCAAACATAATAAAATTCCCGTGCATCTATGAAATATGTAATAAAATCTGTGGTGGAAAGAATATTTTTTATTAATGTATAAAGCCACACAAAATTATTCTATAATATAATGATAGAGGTAATCAAAAAATGGTTCGAAATCTTTGGATCAAGGTTAAACGCACAAGGAAAAATCTTTTTCAATTTATTGTTGATATTATTATTTGTACCTCATTTTAAATAAAAAATAAATAAATAAATAAATAAATAAAATGACCGCCATTTTGTAACAAAATGGCGGAGGAATTTTGCGAGCGAAATGGGTTGTGACATTGATATGTGCTATATGCACAGCAAATTGCATCCAAATTTATTCATAAAAGCATGTATTATTAACTTTCGCGTTTTATGAACGAATGACAAAAATAAAATCGTTTCAAAATGTCAGTCACACTTAGAAATTCAAAGTGCTATAACACAGCCATTTTTAAAGATATAGGCGATACAAAACATGTTCAGGAATCTTTGTATCAAAATCAAACACATAAAATAAATTCCTTTTTTTTGGGGGGGGGGGGGGGGAGAATGGTTTCAGTTGTAATGCTGAATTCACTTAATATCCACTTCTTCCAATCTTCACCGCTATTTTTTTTTAAATATCTAAAGGAAAGGAATTTAATTATAGTGCTCAATATTTTTTATTTTAAAGAAGTTTTATTCCATTTATGTAATAATTTAACTTTCAAAGCGATAGTTCAGGGCTTTACCGGATTTTTTTGCTTATATGTACCACGATAGCGGTCTTAAAGTTTTCCTTATTTTGAAATTGAGTAAATGTACACGAAAGGTCTTAAAAAATAGCTATAATTATATGTTTTTTGTTTGTTTAGTTTTCTTAATTATTTTCATATAACAAGATGAATTTTTTGTATTTCCTCTCCATAAGCCTTCTGAGCGGTTATAGCACATCCTAATACAAGTATTCCTTGGAAGAAAATATTTCTGATAAAGCTTTTCTCTAATCTTTAAGGGGACGGTGGACGTCAAATTTTTTTTTTCATCATAGCAATATGAAATTTTGAGTGTAAACACCTTCAAAAAATTTCCTATCTTATTAAAATTATAAAATTAATTTTTTTTTAATTTTAAACGAAATTTTAAAATGATCTTCATGACTTAATTTTTGAGATATTTTTTTGCTTTTCCCTTTTTATCACTTAATACTCTATTATAAACAAATTTGTCTAAGATTTTATTAATCTCTTCAATGGTTAATATTTAAAAAAAAATTTCTAAATTCCATATCGATTTTCATCAAAATTTTGCCTTTTAATAAGTGAAATATCAAATTTGACTACCTTAATGAAGACGAATTTTTAAAAGCTTACGCAATTCCTTTCTAAATAATAGTAGGATACTTTCTTATCAATTTCATAAAAATTGGTCAAAATTATGTAACAAGAAGCATTTCAAAAATCTAAAAACGCTGAATAATTAGTTTTGTGAAAAACAGATTTAAAGTATATAAATATATTTTCCTTTATTATTTTCTTCTTAAAACTTTCATAAATGATATTTTAATTAAAAAAAACTGTTTTGATACTATTATACCACAGAAATAGACCTTTTTTGCGACAATTTTTCTCAAATAAAGATCAACTGTCCCCTTAATCGTATGTATTTTCAAGTCCAAATGTTAAAGATTTAGTCGATTTCCTATAGAATTGAGAGAAAAACTTTTAAATAAGAGTGTTTCAAGTTTTAATTTAAGTATAGATTATATTTTATAATACAAGTACATTCACACAAGTATAAATAGAATTGAACTGAAAAAAAGTTTATAATTTCTTTGAGTTTTTATTAATAATAATTACCAAAATTGCTGCTTTTTTTTTCTTTTGTTATTTGTTAATACTAGATACCTCAAATATAATTCTCTAATGCAAAAATAATTCAATAATTTTTACTGTAGTTTTGATCATTTTTTATGATGAAATGCAAATATGGATATAATGCATTAAAAAAATCACATAATGTTAAAGAACATAGCTTTTAAAGACTTGTAAAATTTCAATTTATTTTTACAAATAATGTTTTAGTTTAAAAAAAGACATCGTAATTTGACTAGATGGTGATTGTAAAACAATGATTAACTACAAAAGAACTATTTTAAATGTCATTATATTTCTATATTTAATTGTTTCTATGGATTAGTTGTTTCTGTTGGTTTTTTGTTTATCACGAATTATTTATTTTCATCGAATATAATTATAATAAGCAAGTAATCAATGAAAGAATTAATTAATCTGTTCCTATGGATGTCTTTGTTATGATAATGCATTGGATCGTGGCTTAATTTTCTTCAATTTTCTAATAAACTATTCCATTTACTGAAGGCTTTACAATTTAATTTTTGCATTAAAAAAGGAAAAGAAAAGTTCCTTTTCTTCAAATCCATTTTATAAACCATGTTGTTTTATGATTAAATATTTTTACTATAAGTGCTTTCTGTACGACAAATAAATAAGCGATATATAAAACTTTTTGACATGCCAATGTTCCTGTTAAAAATAATTCTACGAAATTCTAGGGAGTCAGCAATTTTGGATTATGGTACCACTTTTAAAAATGCAGTTAAAAAGTGAGGAAAAAGCTAACCGTTTTAAACATAGATGAAAATTGTTTTATTTTTTCAATAAATTATTAAATAGATATTCTTGATAAATATGATATCTTTTTGTCAGGTAAAAACTTTCTATATGTAGTTTAGATAATATGGATTAATATAGCATTTTAACCCTTTCGGGTCTGGTGTATTATTAATAGTACATGACTTTTAATGGAGTATTATTTTGTTTTATGAAATTCTTTTGCTACTGTTTAGATGAAGTAATGTTAGTATATGTGTATACATTTATCATAGACTTTATTTATGCTTAGGCAATTAGTAATAAAAATAATAATTATTATTTGCTTAATTCCCTTTGCGCCGTTTACGATTCTTTTATTTTAAACATATATTTCACACATTAAATTAAAAAAAAAAATGCTCTCTTAAAAGACTCATGTGTAATAAAGTGCAAAAAGTATTAGAAAGTTGAAATATAAGATAAATCTTATTATAATATAATAATTTCTAAACATCTCTAAATATTCTTCCTTAGCCTACTGTAATACGAAAATTAATTGAATAGCACGCAAAACAACAACATTCGTTATCTTTCAGTGAATTAATATCTTACAATGAAATAATAGTTAAATATAAATTAAACTGTTTGGATAGGTAGTGTTAATGTTATCAACGTAAAAGTAATTTTTTCTAAAAATTGAGAAAAAAAATCGGACCCGACAGGGTTAAAAATATTTTAATTAGTAAATTATAAACCCTGCGTGGCAAAATCACAACCACAGTGTTGGAGAATAGGTGAATGAAAAATAAACAAAGAAAAACTAAATAAATCCATGCATCAAATATATATATATGTATATAAATATAAAAGTTTTTTAAAAAATCCACAAAAGAAATTTAACTTTTATTTTCTCAGGGCGGTACTGAGAATAATAGATAAGAGTCTTTAGCATATTTCTTTTAAAAGGATGAGAAATAAATAAAAATTTATTCCTTGTCCTTTTTCTAATTTCATGCCCCCTCCCCCCCCCACCACACACAAAATGAAATAAAAAACTTATATCTTTTGTTTCTCCTCCCATAAGCACGCAAATTGTAAAATCTTTGAACCTCTAAAGTTTTTTTGAAAATCTCTTATGCGGTTTGTCATCTTGTAGTAATATAAATAAATAATAAATCATTCAGCACCCCCCTCCCTCCCCCCCAAAAAATAAACCCTCATGACTCAAAGTTAAAAAAAAAATCTTTCCTCCCTTAATTTTATTTTATTTTGAAGTAACAATAAATAATAATCCTCCCCCCCCCCCCACACACACAATCCTTCAATTTGCACGAACTCGCAGTTTAGTGATTCTATTGCACATGGAGATGAGCCTATAATGCATGTCTGAAAAATTCATTACATATTTATAAAATTTACATTAATGGAATATAAAAAATATGTGTTCAAAAACGTTTTCAAAACTTGCAGCAGCTTATCTTTCATTATTTTACATAGTTTTCAAGCGACAATATTTTATTGATTCACTATCCAAACTTTAAATTCTATTGTTCGTTTACATTGGCTTTCTTAAAAACTTTTCTGCTTGATTTTTTTCTTTTGAAGTAATAATAAACAAATAATCCTATAAATTTCCTTCAGAATAGCCTATTTTGCTTTCTGATTTTATATAATTGTAGAATAATTATGTTCGGGAACAAGTTTTAACAGGAGAAGCATCAGCAGCACTGCAACAATCCTTATTATTTAAATTCCTTTTTTAGATTAATAGACTGTATTTTTTTAAATTATTTATGGTCCTTATAAGTAACAATTTTCAATTTGTTTCAGATTTTCATTTTTTTATTAGTAATTAAAAAAAGGAATTCCTGCCAGTATCTTATAATATTATCACACGAATTGGAATGCTTAGTTATTTAGATGAAGCTGTCATTCATTTCTGTTTTAAATAGGTTATAAAGATAAGAAACTTACATTAATGTTAAAAAGTTGGAAATATGAATTTGAGAATATCTTTGTTAGATTATGGTACTTTCTTGATTACTTTACCTACTCGTCCCCTCTCCTCCTGTGATTTTGCAGTATCCAGAAATATAAATTTCTGCATTTTTAAAATGTGTAGCAGTGATATCGATGGCTTTATTTCTGGGGTATAAAATCATTTTGTAACCGACATAACTATAGTATTGAAAATTTGTTAATATCGTCTTGAATAAAGTGAAACTTATGCATTTTAATATTTTCTAAAAAATTCAATTTGCCCATTCTAAAAACAAAATTTATTGCAAAATTAAAAAAAAAAAAAATCCATTCCAAACTGTCTGAAATTTTAGAAATTAGTCCTCTGAATAAGAGAGTTGAATAAATTATTTATTTTATTACAGATGCTACCGAATTTGACTTATTTCTGTCTCCCTACAGCATTTGTTTTTAATTTTGTAATTTTTTTTAATACTAAGTAAGTAACTGAAAATGTATTACCATCAGGCTATATTAAAAAAAAAAAAAAAAAAAGAAAAGAAAAAAAAAGTTGAATTCCAGCCAGTATTTTATTATAATATTGCCGCATTAATTAGAATGCTTAGTAATTATTCAGATAAAGCTGTCATTTATTTGTCTTTTAAATAGGCTATAAATACAAGAAGCACCAAATTTTCTAAGAGCAAATAAAGTTATTTGACAGAAAGTGCTTGAAGTTGTGGATATACAGCCAATTTCAACAAAAGTATCTGGCAAAATGAGTAGCTTAGGAAGTAACGAAGACTGCTACTTTTATTATTATTCTTCCTGTGCAAAGGTGAGTATGCTTATTTATTTATTTACTTATTTATTTATTTGTAAAATTGTTTAGAAAGTTATTACAACTTATGGTTCTTTTATTTTCAAAGTGCAACATTTATAATTAAAAAATCAAAAAATTTAAAAAAAAGAAAAAAAAAACAGAAAAATAATTTTTATTTTTAAAAATACTTTGAGCTATGTATGAAATACACTATAGCAATTGCATGTCTATCTTAATTTGAGTCAAATTTGGAATATTATTAAAATAATTTAAGATTTGCTATAAATAGATGTAATAAATGTATTTAAATTAATTTTTGGGTACTATACTGAAGAATCATTTATCCAGAATTATCGGAATCAGATGTATTCCGAACAACTGGTTAAGCTTTAAAGCAACGAGCATTTGATCGGATTTGTTATATGTTGCTCTAGAATTGTTTCTGGATTCAAATTAATTATTAAAATTATTCAGATTAAGAATCTGATTCAGTCAAAATCAAAGAATAATCGGAGTTCGAAAAGAGGGCAATTTACGTAAACTCTATACGCTACTATTTTATGTCCCAAGGAGAAGCACTATCTTAAATCGGCTTTTATTAAAGTACAATTTGTGAATGGTGCCAATTTTCCATTGAAATTGCATCAAGAACTTACTTTGAAGCAGGGTTAAGTGGCGTAGGCCATACATTTTGGAAAATTTTAGATTTTAATTTGCAGATATCGAAATGAATTTTTTTTTTAATTCAAAGATTGATAATGAAAAAATTCTAACTCGAAATTTTACACGACGGGGGCCGTACAAAACTTTTGTATTTTCACAAATAGACCTCCTATTGTGTTGCAATTTAATCTCATCAGATTTTGCACCTTATTTTATGAAACTTTGCAATTGGAAGTATGTGCCTAGGAGTAATTTTTAAGGAGATAGTCTATTGTTTCGATATTTATGAATCACCTTATATATGTGAACATTGTTATAATAAGGAAGAGCCTTAATTTAGTTCTGCCTCTTTTTGTTTTTCTTTGTATCAAACTAAATTTTTATTTTTGGAATGCTGTTACAGAAGTCCATTATATTGGGTTGGGGAAAAAGTAAATTCGTTTTTTCCCAATATATAGCTTTGAAGTCGCATATCTCGAGTAATACTTACTCAATTAAGTCATACTATACAGCGTTTGAAAGGTAACAGTCTCTAAAAAATTCTAGATATAAGGGTAGCGTCATCTGTTTAACCAGTCAAAAGTTATTGCGTTTTAAAAATAGAGATTTCAGAAGATTATTTTCGTCACATTTTAGTTTTTTACTTCCAAAAAGGGAAAAATTGGCGCAGGCTCATCGAAACTTGTGTGGCATTTATGGTGATCAGTGCTTAAGTAAACGCCAAAGTGAGAATCGGTTTGCTCGTTTTTCTTCCAAAAATTTCGATGTTAAAGATGAACCTTTCCCTGGCCGGTCAATCCTTGAAAAATTCGATGAAAATTTAAAAACAATCCAGATAGACTGACATATTTCTTCTCACGACAATGCTACGGAACTAAACATCAACCATAAACCACTTTTGAACCATTTACATAAAATTGGATCCAAAAAGAAACTCGATACTTGGGTTCCCCATAAACTTACTGTGAAAAATTTAATGGACAGAGTTTTCATTAGTGAATTGCTACTGTAACGGTATGAAATCGAGCCATTTTTGAAGCAAATCATTACGGGTGATGAAAAGGGAATCACATATAACAACAATGTGCTAAAAAGATCGTGATCGAAGCTTCACAAACGCTGGCAAAGCCCGGATTGATGCTTACGATAGTGATTCTGGGTATTTGGTGGGATTGGAAAGGAATTTTCCATCATGAGCTGCTCAAACCTGACCAAACCATCAATTCAACTATCTTCTGTAAACAACTAATACGATTGAAGCAGGCAATTAAAAAAACCGGTCAAAATTGATCGAAAAAAAAGGCGTTGTCTTCCATCACGACAACGCTAAACCACACGCATCTTTAGTCACTCGGGAAAAACTGAAAGAGCTTTGTTGGGAAGTTTTGATGAACCCACCGTATAGTCCGGACCTGGTTCCGACGGATTACCATTTGTTCCGCCCTATGCGTCACTCTCTTGAAGGTGTTAAGCTGGCTTCAAAAAAGGCTTGTGAAAATCACTTTGTTCAGTTTTTTGCCCAGAACTCTCAGAAATTCTACAGTGACGGAATTATTGTTTTACCAGAAAAATGACAAAAGGTCATCGAACAAAATAGCACATAAATTTTGATTAGTTTTTTTTTTTTTTTTTTTTTTTTTTTTTGATTTATATAAATAAATTCACTTTGAAAAACACGAAAAAAAGCGAACTTACTTTTTCCCCAACCCAATATTTAAAACATCTAATTTTAGTAGTTATTAAAATACATTTATACGTTAATAGCTAAGTTGTTTTAGTAAATTAAAAAAATATTTTTTTTTCTGCCATAGGGGGATGATTGTCCTTTCCGTCATTGTAAAGATGCATTAGGAACAGAAACAGTTTGTGTTTTGTGGCGGGAAGGTCGGTGTAAAAGAGAAAATTGCAAATTCCGTCACATGGAAAGTCGAGTGAGTATCACTAATTTGCTTTTATTATTTGTTTGTGTATTTTGTTATAAGTTCATGATTTTAGTGGATATTCATAAGTATATTTTTTGTTGTTGTTGTTCAAGATGGTTCTGAACCCACTGCAGCAATTCTGTTAATATGTATTAACAAAAACGTGCTTTTTATGATTCAAGAAAATCATGATTTTAACAATCTCTTTATTTTGTGGTCCAGTGTAGCTGGAGACATATGTCTGTTTGTCTAGAACGAAACGATCGATTATGGAAGTAATCTTAGTGTATAGTCTATGTTTAGGGATGTTCGCTATTTTAAGGAAAATAAACAATGCTTATGGTGATTAAAATTTTTTACTTTATGAATTAAGGGGTTCTACCCCCTACAAGCTACACTCGTCATCCCCGCCCCGCTTCTAAAAAACAGTTTTTTTGATCGGTTTAAAAAAAAATATAGAGAGAAAAAGAAATAGAGAAAAAAAATATTATATAGAAAAAAAAAAAAAAAACTATGACGATCGCTCTATAAATGTATATCCATTATTTTCCGCTTTACGGAGGGGGGGCTAAGACCGAATGAGCTGCTGTTAATGACTGTTTTCGCGTCATGATTACTTAAACATTTTAAAATCAGCTAATATAATATGAACTTAGTTAACAGAGTATTAACTCCCCGGTATTTTTTTTAACAATGCTATAAGGTAATGGTTTTAAATAGTTGATTCTAAAATGTAACGTTATAAATCTGATGTAATTCTTAAAAACTTCTTTTTTATTTTTGTAATATTCAGGCGAAAATATTTTTATTGTTAGAAAAAATATATTGTTTGCACTGTCTTATTTTTTTTTTAAAAGTCTGACGCAATTTTTCTTCATTTACGACTTTGCATGTATATTAATCAATTTATTATTTTCTTTTCTTTTCTTTACTAACATTCCGATGCAAATATAGTTTTTAACCCCGTAATTTTCAATGTGTTCCTGCATTTAAATGCGTAATATTCATTTAAATTTAATTCAAAACTTTTTCTTTTTTCCAACAGTCACGTGTCAATATTTTTTCAGTTTGAAGGAACTTTATTTCTTTGCTCTGTTAAAATAGTTGGCAGCAATTTAAAATAATTTTCTTTTCTAAAATATGTAAAAAATATCTCTTTCAGTGCTAAGAATTCTCATTTAAAATGGAAATAAATACTCAAAAAGTAATTCAAGTTAAAAAAAAAAAAAAAAAGAAAAATGCAGTTTTTACACCAGGAACTTTTAATGTGTAAAAATTATATATAAGTGATTAAATGCTTAAAAAAACATTTGAATAAATAATAAATAATAATTTATTTTTATTCCTAGAACCGTTTTTCAATTTTCTGGAAAATTTAATTTTTTAAATTGATACTTTTTGAATGATTGTATAATATGCCAAAAAACAAACAACATAAAAAAAAGTATCGGTAAATTAAGGGGGCACGAAAAATTGAAAGTGCCCTGGGCACAAAAATTTGCTAGTCGGGCTCTAGTAACAAAAGTTATCAAATTGCCATAGTATTTATATTTCAAATTATCTTAAAGGTTTATGTCATCCTAATTTCATTTTATGTGGATATTTTCAGAAGATTATGGAGGTTATCTTACTTAATTTTTTTCGTACTTTTTCTTTTTTTTCAGATAAACCGAAGCTATGTCCCATGCTACTGGGAAAACCAACCTAGTGGATGTCTCAAGCCACACTGCTTATTTTTTCATCGTAAACCCAAACCTAATGTGAAACCTAATGGTGAAAACGAGGGGTGTAAGTAAATTAATTTTATTCTAATATATTTTTTGTATGTTAAATATTAGATTTATAATAATAATGTTGTGACTTGTGAAACATTTATGATCTTTTTGATAGTTATAGCTCTGTTTCTGCAATTTTTTCATTTAGTGATTCTACCTGTATCAAATAATACTCCTGAAACAAGTCCGTCTGATTTCGATGTTAGTCCTGTTTCTATTCCCATAGAGCCAATAGTGTTCAATTTTGATAGTGAAGGTAATGCTTTTATCTATAAATGTTTTGAAGCTTTCTTTTTTTCTTACATGACATTTTATTTAAAAAAATTCCAAATTTTTGAAAAAGGTCTATTAAAGTGTAGTATTTATATATTTCAGCAACATTCCATTCCTTTTTAAGTGCGTTCGTAATTATGTAAATACGTAGCACCTATAGTTGTCGTTCAGTCCGTCCGTCTGTCCGCATACAACAACGCAAAAATTACCCAACCGAGTCGTATGAAATTTAAAATACATAATTATTGCATAATTTTGTCGAGTCATTTCAAATTTTATGAAAATTGGACGCATAGATCAATTACAGGAGCAATGAAAAGTATTCCGTTACATTACGGTCAATGGGGAAAAAAGTTTCAAATGTATTTTAATCGTATGAAATTTATAATACATAATTATTACATAATTTCGTTGAGTCATTTCAAAATTTTATGAAAATCAGATGCATAGATCTATTACAGGGACAATCAAAAGTATCCCGTTACATAACGGTCAATGGGGGAAAATGTTTCAAATGCATTTTAATAGTGTTACATTCATTCGAACATAATAAAATTATACATTTTGCATAGTTTGTGGTGCAAAGAATATTTGTTATTGATTTGCAAGGCCACACAAAAATATTCCATTACATAATGGCATAGGGAGAACATTGTTTGGTGCGCATTTTAATTGTAATTAATTATTTACAATTTTATGAGACTGATATACGAGAGTGATATTTTTAAAACTTCTTTATCGTACGAACGCACCTCATTTGCTAAGCTTCGCATGCAATTTCCAACTTGTTCTTTTTAATACTGTTTCAGAAATACCTGCAAAATGACATTATCAAACATCTCCGGTAGCTATAATATATATATATATTTTAAATTATGTTATAGTTCTTGAAAAGAAGGTCACTTTTATGTAAATAAATGATGACGAAATTAAAGATGTTGTCGACAGCATAGTATAAAATAAAATCAGTTTGGAAGATTTTAGTGGAAATGCATGAATGACCAATTATAGTTGTCTATTTTAGCATTTATTAATTTTTTTTAAGTACAATATTACTATAGTTTCAAATATCCTCATGCTACTACAAACTGTCTTTTTTCTTAACCAGTTAACACACATCCGAATTTTGTAGATTGGCATTTATCCCAGCACATATGCTCGCGGGGCAAAGTTAAAGTGCAAAGAAAGTAATTTCTTTTAGATGTGCTTAAAATACATTGTACTGTAAACACCTATTAAACATTATATAAATAAATTTATTAAATGTTTTGACAATTTCTTTAATATTATTTTCTTTATTAAAATTCATACTATATGTTTCTATTATACAAGTAAATGTGTTAGTTGTGAAAATTCTTTTTTTAGTACATTGAATTAATTTTTTCATGCATTTTCTTTTAATAAAATTATTATCTCTCGTTTATTTTTTGTGTATTTTTTTTTTCAGAATCTGATAGTGAATCCAGTGATAGTGAACCATCTAGTTCTCCAATAAAGCCAACAACTAATGATTCTGAAAGTAATTCTGCTTCAGCAATGAAAAACCTCACAAATGATCTATCAAGTTAGTATTTTTTAAATATTGTAAATACGTATTTATTTATTATTTATTTCACTTAATTAGAAATTAAGAAAAAATACACATTCTATTAACTGTTAATTTTATTATGCACATATGGAGATTATAATTAAACAGTATTTACTTTTATCTTGCACCTATAAATTTTGGCGACTGTGATTTTATACCAAGTTGCAATTTTTTATACCAAACTTTTTTTTTTTTTTAAGTTTACCTCTGATATGAGATGAAAATTAGATTTGGATGATCAACTGTTTAGTCTTTTTTCTTTAGGAAACCGGTTATTATAATAACTTTTACATATTGATCCTCCCCAATCATTTTTTCTCATTACTATTAAAGCAAAATATTTTATTTCACAATTTTTCTTTTAAATGCAATTGAATAGGAGAAAAGAATATAATTCTTCAAATTTTGCTAAGATATTTCCTTCAGTCGTTAATACAGCCTTGATTCATTGCAATCCAAATTCAGAAATTTTATAAGGAAAAAAAAATAGAATAATAAAAACCTAAAATATCATAAATTTTTTTCTTTGTAAATATTAAAATGAATTTGTTTATTGTCAATATTCTTATAATGTATTTTAATATCCATGCAATACAAATAAAATAATTAATTTCAAAACTACATTATTGAAAAACAAAAAGCAAAATTTGCCAGAAACATAACATTTTGGCAATTAAGGAAAATAAATTGGATGCCACTGATGTCTGTTTATTTCTTCCTAATTTCTAACCATGAAGACATTATAATTGCAAGTAAAGAAAAGAAAAGAAAAAATATTTTTTTTCTTTTGAACGTAAAATTTAACGAAAAATCCTTACCTCTTTTTTGTTCTTTTAATAGTTGGTGTACAATAATTTAATTAGGTTTTTTTGTTGTTGTTTTTCTGTAATTTTAGAAAATAGCTGTTTTATAAGAAAAAATATTCATTATTAGCCTTGTGCGCTTATATTTTCTTAGTTTGTGCTGCAAAAAAAAGCTTCTTCAGAATTCCAAAATTAAGTTTCAAAATTTTGTTTGAAATAAAATATAATTAAAGCGAAAATGTAATTTCGTATCACATTAAACATCAGTTTTATTAGGTGCGTTCGTAATTATGTAAATACGTAGCACGTATAGTGGTCGTTCAGTCCGTCCATCTGTCCGTCTGTCTGTCCGTCCGTCAGGATGTCCGTCCGTCTGTCCGCATATAACAACGCAAAAACTACCCAACCGAATCGTTTAAAATTTAAAATATACAATTATTACATAATTTTGTCAGCTTATTTCAAATTTTTTGATAATCGGGTGCATAGATCAATTACAGGGGCAATCAAAAGTATTCAATTACATTATGGTCAATGGGGAAAAGTTTCAAATGTATTTTATACATTTGAAATTTAAAATACATAGTTATTAAATAATTTTGTCGAGTTATTTCAAATTTTATGAAAACCGGATGCATAGATCAATTACAGGGACAATCAAAAGTATTCCGTTACATTACGGTCAATGGGGAAGAATGTTTCAAATGCCTTTTAATGATGTTACACTCATTCGAACCTAATAAAATTTATATGCAACTGTAAAGTACATATTATAATATACAATTTACATAATTGGTGGAGCAAAGAATATTTGTTATTGATTTACAAGGCCAAACAAAATTATTCCATTACATAATGGTATCGGGAGAACATTTTAATGAGCGTTTTAATTGTAATTCACTATTTACAATTTTATGAGATTGATGTATGAGAGTAATATTTTAAAAACTTTGTTATCGTACGAACGCACCCCATTTGCTACGCTTCACCTGCAATTTCCAGCTTGTTTTTATTTGTAGCTGAAATTTTGAAAAATGGGAGAGACATTTGCTCCTGAGTTGTTTCATAAAGAGGCTTGGTTGATAACTTGGCTTTTTGACCAATAAATATAAAAATATCATATAGTCCTTGATTTATTAAGAGAACAGCACTTGAATTTGTTTACATTTTATTGCTGGTGTTTTATTTTATTTTCTAAGTGCTTAATTTTTTATAATCAAACACTAAAAATAAAGTAGAAATGCTGAGTGGGAAGAAAAAACATTTTTGTTAAAATAAGGAAAAGTGATAATCAAATTATCAGGGAAATGATTTGTTGCAGTTCAGAAAATTTAAACAAATATTATAAGCCTTTTGCAGCTGAATTTCATTAAAATGATATATTCTTAATTTCATAAGCGTTAGTCCTTTGCCTTTGCTATACGAATATTTAATAATAATAAAAAAAAAAAAAATCTTTGTTGAAAATACTATTAATAGTACATGTCTTTTAATTGAGAATAATTTTGTTTCAAGAAATACTTTTGCTATTATTTACATGTAGGAATGTTAGTATAAGTCTATGAATTTACTATATGACTTAATGTATATTTAGGCATTTAGTAATAATAATTATTATTATTACTTCCTTAATTTTCTTCGTGCCGTTTGCAATTATTTTATTTTAAACACATATTTTATTTATTAAATTTAAAATAAAAGTTACTTTTCTGAAAGAATAATGCGTAACATAGCGTAAAAAGTATTAGAAAGTTGTAATATAAGTTAAATCTTATTGTAATGTAATATTTTCTCAACATCTCCGAAAATTCTTTCTCAGCCTATTTTCATGTGAATATTAAATAAATAGTACGCAAAACAGCAACATTCGTTAATCTCTCCGACAATGAAAAACCAATCAAACACTAATTAATCAAGATGGACAGCTGGTGTTAATAATTATTAACGTAAAAGTAATTTTTTCTAAAAACTGAAAAAAAGAAATCGGGCTCGAAAGGGTTAAATAAATTTATATTAATTTTAATTTGATACCAAAGTAATGTGAATATTTCCCATTCTGTAAAATGATTGTTTTGTCCTAGCAAAAAAAAAATCTATATATTTTTTAATTTATTATTCATTCTTTTTAGATAAAAATGATTTTTTAATGAAGAGATATGAACAGCTTCGCCTGGAAAAGATTCTCAAAGAATCCGATAATTTCTATGACCATGGTAAGTAATAAATCATTCTATAAATCTATAAACCAGTATATTTTTTACAGGCTTCTGATTGAAATATGAAATTAAGAGGTAAAATCTGATTTTTTATTTTAATTTTATATTACAGATTATGAAGTGCCTTTAATGGATCCATCCCATTCTAAAATGAAACGCTTGAAAGCTGAATTTTACTCTCAAGGTAAATATTACTTTTATAGATAAAACATATCAAAGATCAAAGCACATTTAAAATACATATCTATCACTTATTTTTCATATAGAGGTTATTGCATAAAGTCTGTAATTTTGTACCAATTAAATTATGATAATAAAAAATCGCATGGGACTGTGTAAAAACTTTTTAAAGAAATGTTTCTCTTCAAATATAATTCCATGGTTATTCCGCATTTTTTAAAAACGAAATACGGAAAATTATCTGCTAAATATATCTCACTAAAAAGCAAATAAAACTGAAGTAAACCTCTGTATAACGGAAACTTCACCTCTGCGAAATGACACACTTTCTGGGATTGAAATGTGTCTAAACTGAAATACATTTCCATTTCCTTGTAAATCTCACCTCAGCAGGATTCCTTAAATTTTGATTTTCTATAAATTTCGAAGGGACTATAACACCATCAGTGGAACCCTTAGATATGCCACGGGTACCGTGCGAAGAGTAAATATTCCATATATATATTGATGGCATCTTGACAAATGGATTTCTTGACCGCAAAAAAACCTTTATTATAACCTTTATTCTATCGTCTTAAAGAAATTTATTAGAGATGTTTTCAAGAACAAAGACTAAATATAAGTAAATAAGAATTGTCCATTTCATTGAATTTGGCTATTTAATTTTGTAGCAAACTACTATACTTATTACATTAAGCAAATTAGATGTAGACCATATTTACTACGTAACTTTTACATTAAAAAAATAAAAATAAAAAAATAGCAGCAATATTTTAATTAAATTAATTTTTAGCAAGCACTTAAAAGCATCATAACGGTTCATTACTTTCATTTTATATCATAATGTTGACATCATTAATCGTAGGTTTGTCATCTTTCAGCTGTGTCCTTAATTATAAAAGATTGCAGAGAAAAAAAAAGAATCGAAAATGTACATAAATTTTAAAAACTATTTGTCCTTTAAAGTAATTTTTTAAACTATACATTCATTAAATTAGGGCAATATATCTGAACAGAAATGAAAAAGAGTTAAATAAATTACTTAGGGGTAACTGGGGCACATTGATTCATGGAGCACATTGATACATCCCCTCTACAGCTCACAGGGTCATTATAGAAATTTCAAAACAGCTGCAAAAGGTGAAGCCAAAGTACACAACTACATACAGAAAGTCTTGGCATGATTCAGTGGTTTGTTGAAATGGGTCGGGTGATTTATTGTTTTTGTAGGTCAAAAGTAAATTTGAGTTGTGCAATTGAAATGGTATTATACTACTGATCCAGAATTTTCAACCGAAAAGAATGCTCTCCCTGGAAAGGAAAGTTATTCTTTATCATGTCCACATTCTTTATTGTTAGATAAATTATGACGTATTGGATTTGAGACTCATTTTATTCAAAATGGCTGTATGGGGCACATTGATACAGTCTAAGTTGGGGCACATTGATACAACATAAATCCTTTTCTAGTTCATTTTTTCATTACCTTTTACTATATTTTTTTACCATACACTCCTTAATCCAACCATTTTCACCAAAAATTCCTAACATTAGTTTTGATTGAAGTGAAATTGCTCTAATTTTTATATTAGAACATTTTATAGTATTTTTGCAAACAGAAGACGTACGAATTTATCCAACATCTAGAGCTAGTCCAACTAGCAAAAGAAAAAGACTGTAGCCTGACAAATCGCAAATTTATATCGATTTTCCAGAGAAAAAAGTATTTTCGAGATGAGAAATGTTAAGTAAGAGAAACAAGCTGAAGAACATCAAAGGATAATTATATTATAAACAGAATTTTTTATATAATAATGTTTTTTTTTTTTTTTTTTTTTTTTTTTTTTTTTTTTTTTTTTCAAAGCATTTAGGTAATAGACATATTTGTTTATTTTACAGGGAATTTAAGAAATAAGTTGCTAAAAAGAAGAAATACGCCTGCTCGTTCAGAAAAATGTAAGTAGAATTAATTTCTTTTTCGAAAATGTCTATTGATTATAAACTATATTGTAAGTATCATAAACTATTTGTTCTATTTATTTATTTTCAGTGGTATCTTCAATGAAGGAAACCTTGAAGAAAAAGCAAGATTTATTATCATATAGTACGTTATTTTCACGAATAATATCCACCGATTAATTTTATATTACCTCTTTTTCATTTTTATTTATTTATTCATTTATTTCTTTTCAGATACTTCTGAATTAAAAAGAAAGACTTTAGATGAAATAAGAAAAGAAAAACAGATTAAGTTAGGTAATAAAAATATAATTTTATGCACCTTTTTTTATATTTATTTTTAAAAAAATATTGTTTTACAAACTGCTGTTTTAAAATTACATTAAATTTCTTTTTTGAAAACATATAAAATACAGTATTCCCAATTCTATTGCTAATTCGCTATGCCTATTATATTGCTCAACTGTCTTCTATCTCACAAAAAAAAAAAAAAAAAAAAAAAAAAGAAAAAAAAAAAAAAAAAAAAAAAGCAGTTTTCTTTTTTTTTTTTTTTTTTTTTTTTTTTTTTTTTTTTTTTTAAGTATGGACATGTTACAAAAAGTTTCATCTTTTTGTTTTGTATCACGTTTACAAGTTTTTACAATTTTTTGCAAAATGTATACAATATGTAAATCTTTTGGGATAATTTCCAAAATCTGCATCAAATCCTTGAAACACCTTATGACTGAGATAATTTTTATATTAATTTTATCTTGGTGCTGGAATCGTATTAATAAGTTACAAATCCAAGCATTCCAATCTGAAACATTACACATTTGTTATTCTCTTAACCGGCTTTGCATCATGCATTAAAAATATGCTTTTTATTAATTAAATGCGATTTTATCTATATACATTGCAATTTAAACATGTTGTGGTAAAACAGTACACAAATCCAATTATTTTAGTGGCCCATTTAAAGGTTATTTTATTCAGATAAGAATCACTGAAAAGATATTCATAAAGAAGGGTGCAGTTTATATTTCTCTTGTCATAGATTTTACTAAAACAATTTTACCATAAAAACTAATATTCATTAATCCTATTTTTGTTCTCCTGTTTCACCTCATTAATAGTGTTCCCTGTTCCCTGTTCCCTGAAAGGTCATTGAGAGGACCTTTTTAGAATTTCAAGACCTTTTATTTATTTATTTATTTATTTATTTTTATTTTTTTTTTAATAACCAAAATGCGCTTTTTGCTTTGCGATCTACTACAGTATTTCTGAGTCCACATATTGCATAGCTTGCAAAAATTATAAAATTTCCTCATTTTTTTTTTTTTTTTTTTTTTTTTTTTTTTTAGTAAAAACATGGTTAGTTATTAAATAATACTCTAATGTATTACCATTCTTTTTTATAATTTATAATATTAAAAGTTCTATTTATCATGCCCAAACAATTTTTTATTTAAAGTGTCACATAGAAAAACTAATAAATTAAATACATTTTTTCTCGAAATACTGCTTATATGTATCAAATTTGCAGCCTTTTTGTGACTAGCATTCTGCTCCCTTCTCTTTCTACACTGTTAAAAATCTTGTTCTAGTTTGAACCAAAAAAGTTTGTTTTTTGGTGCTCAATATCTACCACCGTAAGATGGTGAAATCTTGAACCAAAATTTGGAGCTCCCATTGAAGCATAGTTCCAATACTTGGAACGAGGTTGAATTAGGAAGCTCCAAATGTTGGTACGAGATTTCACCATCTTATGGTGGCAGCTATTGAGCACCAAAAAACAAACTTTTTTGGTTCAAACTAGAACAAGATTTTTAACAGTGTACAATAAATACTATACAGGGTGTCCCCTCTCAACGGTGGCCAATGGCTAATTTCTAAACCGTTGGTCATAGACATATAGTTCCAATTGCAAAAATGCTTTAAAAAAGGTAAAGAATTATTTTTTAAGCGATTTAGGTCAAAAAAATGTTTTACTAAAAAATTACGGAAATTAAATTTTTATACGGTCCCCCGGTCCTATAAGTGATATTTAGAAAATTTTTACCACTACTCTAACAAGTAAGACAAAAAAAGTCCCATTCCTCTGCGATCAAAATTGACCGAGTTATAGCTGTTCAAAGTTGAAGCATATTTTTTGCTGCAAAATAGGGGTCAGTCACAAATTTACTGGAAATAAAAATAAACATCAGATAGAAAATTTAACTTTAAACATTGAGAGAAAAAAAAAATTACACTGTTATTTCTGAATTTATGTTGATATTTACATGTTAAAGTAAAATATGCAATTTGTGCTAAAAATATAAGTAAAAAAATAACAGAAATTTTTTTAAATTAAACTATGAAAAACAACAGTCACAAATCGTTACAAAGTGATACATATTTAAAGCTCTATTAGATCACTCAACCTAATAGAATTTGATGTAGTCCTATAAAATAAATAAATGGAACACACCTAAAATCGTATTAATATTACATTGTCATCGGGTTTAAATAAGTATGGGAATTGAACCTCAATCAGATATTTGGAAGTGAGTTAAAGTTTGAATATAAATTTTGAACTAGGAAAATTTACATACGAAAACTATGAATAAAATAAAAGCTTATCAAAATAACATACCTTTTTAAAATAAAATCACGAAAAGAATCAGCTTCATTTGCTTACAAAATAAAACATACGTAAAAATACAATTGAGGATATGAATTTCAAAACTCGATTTATCCCTTTTTGATTTCTCTATCAGTCTATACAAACCTCCACTATTGTAACAATGCAATCTCAAAATTTATAATGAAAACCAATAGATGCATTTAAAGTTTTTTCGCTATTTCCCAAAATTTGATTTTTTCGATAAAGAGAATTTTGAAATTCATGTCTTCTGTTATTTTAATAACCAATCTAGAAGTTAATTAATTATAATTAACACTACCATAAAACTTATACGGTGACAGCGTCTTCAGTTAAATCGCTCATTTAAAACATTTTGTAATTGGAACTATATGTCTGTGACAAATAGTTTAGGAAGTAGCCTTTGAACAGCGTTGGAAATCGACTCCCTTTATAATACTTTAAGCACTTAGTGTACGTTCCCTTAAAGCTCCGTCGAACCCATCCGTTTTCAGCTATAGAAAAGTGGTTTAAGTCATGAAATTTAAAGTTTCATAACTCGGTCAATTTTAATGTTACATGAATGGGACCTTTTCTGTATTACTTGCTAGAGTGTTGAAAAAATTTTACTAAATATCACTTATAGGACCGGGGGACCGTATAAAAATTTAATTTTCGTAATTTTTTAATTGAACATTTTTTTGACCAAAATCGCTTAAAAAACAATTCTTTGCCTTTTTTAAAGCATTTTTGCAATAGGAACTATATGTCTATGACCAACGGTTTAGAAATTAGCCATTGGCCACCGTTGAGAGGGGACACCCTGTATAATAAAATATAGTCATGCAAAGGTTCATTTTCATAATTCAATGAAAAACATAAATTTGTTTGTAATATCTTCTTTTTGCTACCGATCTTTTTAATTAAAAGACTAATTTAATATTTTGTTATTATTAGCTGATAATTCTACTGACAATCAGAAAGAAGAAAGGCAGCGAATGGTAAATATACATTTTCTTTTTAGTTATACTTTATGCATATTTTGAAAGTTGTCAAATTATATGCTGAAGATGTTATTTTTATAATTATTTTGTGTGTGTAAGTTTTTACTCTATCTTTCCTTTCTTAGTGTAAAATTCTTGTCACAGCTTAAACAATATATGATTTTATTTATAAAAACAACTCTTCAACCAACTTTCAATTTAATTTGTTTCGCAATATTATGCGATAGCAATTTTTAAAGTATCATAATTTGTTTGTATTTTTGTGATTTTTTTAAATAAAAATTTCAACTTGTACAATTTTATTTATCTTTCTCTCATACTCCATATAGCCGCAAATCCCTACACATTCTCGAATTCAGATGTTTTACTAAATATATAGAGAAATACTTGACAATTTCTTTTAAATTTTCAGGAATATAAAGATAACATTAGATCGCATATTTTCCATATAATGTCTGATCAACAGGTCAATTAGGGAATACCCCAAAAAAAGTAAAAAAAAAAAAAAAAAAAAAAAAAAAGATTTTTTTTCTTGTGGAACAGGATCTACAAAATAATCTGTCGCCAAAGCCCATGATTATTCAAATATTGTACAACATTTGTGTACATTTGTGTAAAAATTTATTTTAATTCCATTATTAGCGGTCTTCAAAAGAGTAAAGGGTAAATATATTAAAAAATTGGCATAAATGCTATAAAATAAAAACATTCAGAAATTTTGCATAATATATATATATACTTTTTTTTTTATGAAGTCATCACTCATAAATAAATAAATAGGAAATATTAATATCATTAGTTTTACGCAATCTTCTGAAAAGGCTTTGAATTTTTAAATGATTATTTGAATTTGAAAGAAAATCAGTAGAGTTAAAATAAAATGCTTATAATAATTACGAGAAAATTAAAACTATTTTGTTAGAAAAATTTTGTTGGTCTCTCTTTTTCTTTTCTTTTCTTTCTTTCTTTTTTCTTTTTTTTCCGTTAGATAGTTTTAATAAAAATGCTCAATTTGGTGTTAAGGAAGGGGAGTTTGATTCCTTATCTCATTTTAAGCGCTTTGCATTTGTGTTATTGTCTTTTATCTTCGAGATAAATATCAGACAAAGAAAGTAACTACAATTAAATCTTTCTAAAACACTCTTTACAAATGTTTCCATGCAAAGTATAAAGAAGAAGAAATGTTACTTGTATTTTAATTTATTTAAATTTATTTTTTGCATATATTTATTATTATTTGTATATATTTACATATTTCCCTCATTTTTAGCTTGTTTCTTTATAAAAACTTATATTTTTTTTCTTCAAAGCTCATAAAAGAAATTGATTTACTTTATAACGCTACTATTTTAAGTTCCTCTAAAAATATCCATATTACCTAATGTCACTGTAAATTAACTAATTTAAGATTATTCGCATTATGTAGACAATTATTTAAATAAAAGTTACGAAGGGCGAAGGATTTTAAATTCACTTAGATATTGTTTTTGCAAATATGTTGAAAAACCTTGCAATAAATAAATAAATAAAATAAAATAAAAACAAATTAGTGCTTTAATTCAGACAATTTTTTAAACATAAATAACTATAATATTCAAAGATTTTACATATGAATGCAAAGCAATAATACTGGAAAGACATGTGTTTTTACTATCTTATATTTTCTATGTTTGCATGTCAAAGTAGTCATAGATCAAAGTAAAATTAATTTACTCCTTTGAAAATTAATTTAAAGGATAAAGAACCATGAAAGTCCATAACACGCAAAAGGAAAGATTATGATAATCTAGTTTCCTTTCCCCCAGGATTCTTCAATTTTTAAAATAAAAATTTATTCAATTCCTGGTATTTGTATTGTCATCATAATTTATTTTGTGTTGTATAAGATTTCTCTAATATATTTCTTTTTATCTAATTAGATTTTACATGAAGTTCAAAACATAACTGATGATCAGAAAAAGGCTGATACTAAAGGTATAAATGCTTTCTTTTTACTTGCTTTTAAATGCTCACTGTAATTTTTACCTCTTTTTTAGCCCTTACCTTCTTTCACAAAAGGTGTTAAGGAGATGTTATGCTTTAATTTTCCTTTAACATCAATTCCTTTTTATAGATTAATTTATAAAAGTAGGATAAAAAAAGATTAACTATTAATTCTATTGCTTACAAAATTTATTGCACTTGCTGTAATTATTTTATATAATTTGAAATAATTAATGAAGTAAACAATTTTATTGTATAAAAGATGTTAATTTGAGAATATTCATATTTATTTATATTAATTTTAAATAAATGCTTTCTATGCCTAGTAAATTCTAACAGTTTGCAAGCTTATTCTACATTGTTTACAAGCTTATAGCAATTAAGTTTGAAATTATTATTTAATGCTTCTTTTATTTATTCACATTAAATATATCTTTAGAAACATTTGAAATTATTTTCTCTCAATTTTTTAATTTTTTACTGTTATTTTTATAATTAAGAAAATTTTTTATTTCAATAAATAATTTAAAAAAATTATCTGCTTAAAAGACTCTTATATCATACAGAAATTAATATATTTATTAGTTGACTTTATTTCAAACTAAATATTTTTCTTATATCATTTAAAGGCAAAAGAAAACTTATTTCATCAAATTGCAGTGATGAAAATCGCCCCAAAAACTTAAGGATGGATAATTACAATTCTTCAAAGAATATCTTAGGTGTTGCAGAAAGTGGAGAAAAGTAAGTAGCATTTATCTAACGTGTCCTGTCTATACAATATATAAATATAAGCTTGTAATCATTTTTTACCGTATCTATTTAATTTACATTTTTTTTAATTAAAATTAATATTTAATTACCTTTAAATGCATTTTTTTTTTTAAATAGATTTAAAACGGTTTATTAAAAAATATATTGCATTTTTACAATAGTTAGATTTATTACAAAATGAACTTCATATAAGTTTTTGTAGTTTAGAAGCACTAAAATATTGATAACAATAATTATTAAAAAGTTTTAATTCAAAAATAGATTTAAATCGGTTTATTAAAAAAATATTGCATATTTACAAGAGTTAGATTTATTACAAAATGAACCTCATATAAGTTTTTGTGACTTAGGAGCACTAAAATATTGATAACAATAATTATTAAATAGTGTTTGTGATAAGCTGTGGATTCTTTAGCACAAAATAAAAAAGAAAAGAAAAAAAATACACATGTTCATGTTTTAAAGCAGCAATTATTTCAAAAATAAAATATTCTCTTTTGCAGAACAAAAATAAATTTTCAAAGGTCATTTTTCTATTTGAATATTTATAGGTAATTTACGTATAACTGATATTTTGTATTTCATATTCGAAATTGAACTTTTACAATAATGCAGACATTGCAATGCTATCTTTAAAATACTTATTTATTTTTTTCGGTCGAATTACCAGATTTTTATCAGAAAAGAGGGGGAGATTTTTATGTATAGTACACTGTTAAAATTTTTGTTCAACTTTGAACCAAATTTTGGTGCTTAATAACTGGCACCATAAGAGGTGTAATCTCGTACCAACATCTGGAGCTTCCTATTTCACCCTCGTCCCAACTACTGGATCTATGTTTCAACATGAGCTCCAAATATTGGTTCAAGATTTTACCATCATAGCAGTTATTGAACACAAAAATTTGGTTCAAACTAGGACAAGATTTTTAACAGCGTAGTTGGCACCGACATTTTCCCCTTCCTACTGTGTGATATTGACAGAGCAAATAATGGACATTTCTGGATACGATTTTCTTTTGTTTTGCATTTCATAAATTAAAACATAAAAGAAAATCAAGTTGATTGTTCCTTTACTGAAATAGACTTTTCAAGCAAATGATAGTTATTAAGCAAATGATCCTCAAAGTCTTTTCTGATTTTATTCTCTACACACGAACGAAGTGCAAGTTTTTCACATTTTTTTTTTAAACATCATAAATTATAATCGGTTCAATTATTTTTCAAATGATTTGCTTACAAAAATAACGAAATTTTGACTGTTGATAGCTCCAAATGTAAATATTTTGACGACCTGGTACCCTGAGTGGAGCAAGATTCCCTCATTAGAAATCCAGTTTGGATTTACGCTCCACCCTGGGATATCCCCGGCATGAAGGGGTTCGCACGTAGAAACCCAGTCCAGCCCAGAAGGGAAAGGCAAAACATCACATAAAAAACTTATTCAAGTTGAAACTAATTTACAAACTGTGGCCGAAGCCAGACTGCCAATAGTTATATAAGGGGAGCATTCTCATTAGTACTAAAAAGTTACAAAAAAAAATTAGGATAGCAATAGGATAATATTTACAATTACGAGTATATACTGAATTTAACGATAACAAATCGCATTCAATTGCAAATAGTAACTGTTCTTAGTGTCAATGAAATTTAAAATTTTGGCACGCAAACAATTTGACAGTAGATTAATTAATAACTGATTAGTATTTAAATTTTCTATAAAATATAAACATTTAAAAAAATAACTAGCACTGCAGCTACTCTATTTTTTCCGGGTTGCACAAAAGTTTCTTTTTTTCCCATTAATTGAAAGCGCCTCAATAGCACCCATTTAATTTGACTCCTGGTGTCATTACTCCACTCGTACCACCTTTTCTTCGGCTCTGAAGATAGTTCATCTCTCAAAGTTTTATTTTTTAAAACAACCTTTTTATTCTTTCCTTAACAACCTTCTTAATTAAAGATTATTTGAGGAGCAAAAGCTCTACTGTTATAGGGATTGTGAAACAGACAGTCCCATATTTGGCAAGGGCAATCATGCGATTGGTACTTTTATATACAAGACAAATCAAAAAAGTGATTATTTTAAATTATTGCTGTAAAAAGATCCTGTTAGAAAATATGTGGAAGTTGTTTGTATTAAATAGGATGTGAAATGTAATTTTTTTCGTATTTTTTAATTATGAAATACAATGGTATTCAGAGGATGTATGTTGACTATTCAGCGAAAATCGCTATTCAGTATATCCCTAGTTTCTAAGTGATAAAGAAGTAAATACTATGCACTATTATTATGCAAATGTTTTTTTTTTTTTTTTTTTTTTTTTTTTTTTTTAATAAGACTGATTTATGAGATTGCCATGTGAGAGAGACTATGTGTTAAATATCTGTATTTAAGATAAATTCAGAAATGTTTTTGAAACAACCAAGAATATTTGGAAGTGGTATCGTGTGATTGAAGTTTAGATTTTTAATTTTATGAAGTCTCTTAATAAGAGTTTTTTACTGTGGAATATATTTCGTTCCTATCGTTTATTTAAAGCAGAATGTTTATTCTTTTTAAATATATAGTTTGTCCTAAAAATTTCAAAAATCATAAAAAATATTCGTAAAACATACTTTAAAAAATGGCAGAGCTTGGGACCAAGAATTTTCCCAATTTCAAATATTATATTTGTTTGTATTTCAGTAATACTAATCATTATGATTATATTTTATGAAATAATTATGTGTTGTAAATAACAAATCATAATATGAATAATAAAAATGTTGTTTTACAATAGTTTATAATACAATTATTCGTAAACTAACTTATTTATCGATGAATAATTTATCAACATTATAATTATGAATAATATCTTAAATTAGTTAAATATTCATCAACATAGTTTAATTAAAAATCTCCTATTTCTGCTTTAAACTCCTTTCTTGAATTACGTTTTTATTCAGTCACAAAACTCTGTGTCAATAGAAAATACATACAATTTATCTCTGAGCAAGTTTTTCATCAAAAATTGCTTACTTAATTCTTTCTATAATCCAGTGATAATCTCCCACAAATATAGTTATTTTATCTGTAAAATTATAGGTGACCCGTGATTAGTTTAGAGGATAATTATTCACGTCTGATCATATTTAATTTCTAGTAGAGCCTGAGGTGAAAATTTTAGGAAATTTAATTGTTTACACTTCAAATGATAAATAGATTTTAAAAATGCATGTTTTTGTCTTTTTATTTATTTATTTAAATTTGTGATATTTTTTAGGCAAGTTAAATGCTTCCGTCCAACCATCAAAAGGAAGAGATCAACAAGCCCGTTACTAACATCTAAGAAATCGTCAGCAACTGAAAATGTCAGTCAATCTGCAACTCCAGAAAAAACTGAAAAAGCAACTCCTAAAGAAAATATTCTTTCTAAAGAAGAAGATTCTGGTAAATTTATACCAAGCAAAGAAAAATCAACTTCTAAATCCATAGTTAAAGATCTTGATAGTCATCTTTTGAATGAAGTTAATGCTACTTTAGATTGTAAGCCATATGCCTCTGTTGTATCGGAAGACATCATATATGAAATTGAAAAATTATTTAAAAAGTTGAGTCTCTAATATCTGCCTTTCTTTTTAAAATAATTTAATTATAAATGTCTGAAACTGTTTTTCAGCTAAATGTTTTATCTAAGGTACATGCGCTTTTTTTACTTGTACTCGTATATGCAACATCAGCATGTATGTGAAAATAACCTAATTTTGTGCATTGAGTATATTTCGTTTAACATATGCTGACAGTATATTTTTTTCAGCAGAATAACAATTTGTAGCATACTCAGTTTCAACCTATAATACTTTTTTTAATTGAAAAAGTTATTTATTACTTACATTTATTGCTCATTACAAATCTTTTGTTAAATTACACACGTGTGCAATACGTATTTACACATACGCTTTTGATGCCTTAATGTAGGCATAATTGGATATAAAAATACTAATGCGCTAAAATGTACATTCCTTCTCCCTTAATAGAGATTTATTTATTTATTTATTTATTTATTTATTTATTTACTTATTGTATATGAGTTTATTGTACATTTGGAAAATAACAATCTTAAACTAGTAAAAATGTACATTTTGTAATACATTGTATTTAAAAATGATTAATGATATTCAAATTATTCACTATGCATACCATGCATACTTTTTTATGTGCCATATTTAGCTTTATTTCTAATAATTTCTTATTTAATGAATCATTGTAGTCTGTGATTCGGTAGCACAAACAATCAACTCATCGAGTTCACTTCTGGAATTCAAGATTTTTTTAAAATTCGATTCGCATATTAAAATGCACCGCTAAGTCATATCTTGGGGGAAAACACCTGAAAAACTGATTTTAACGATTGACTCGTAGGGTTTACTATTCTATTTTCCTGCATCCAAAAGGAATGAAAACACGGAGGACTGGAAGCAGAAAAACACAATGTTAAACCTACGAGTCAACCGCTAAAATTAGGTTTTCAGGTGTTTTCCACCAAGATATGATATGACAGATTTATTTTATTTTATTATGCAAATCGAATTCTGACTAATTCTTGAATTTCAGCTGTGAACTCGATGAGGTGTCTGCTCTATTGTCTGCTCTACCGCCTGCCGGTGTATTGATATTGTTGCATATTATGATAGCTTGGACTGATCTGCATGCGCCAGAAAATTATAAAGAAACAGAGTCATACACTTAAGATTTGTATATTTTTTCATTTTCGAAAATAATTCATTTAACAGATCTATTTAGATATTTTTAATGGATTGTTAATTTTACTCATTACATTTACTTTTGCATAAAGAGTTACAGACATAAGAAATATATGGAATTATCAAATATTTTCCCTTTATCATAAGTACTTTTTGCGTTGTTTTAAATAATATTGAAATTATAGCTCAGCAATTTACATTCTCAAAGTGTACGATTTTTAAATGTTAAGGGAAAATACGGTTGCGAAATATTTCAGTGCAGTTCTTTCTTTCTATAGCCACAGAAAGAAGTAAACAATATTTTTTTAACTCAGAAGCAATTTTGTTTCAAATATTCTAGTTCATCATTATTATGTTTTGTTATTGTTTTATATACTCATTTTCTTAATCATAATTATTCAATCTAGGATTTTTAGCTACTATTGAATACAAATTATATAACTAAGTATTAATTAACACAATCTATTTATTAATGGTAAAAAGAGTTTACCTTAAGTTCTGTGATCAATTCATTGTGTACAAATTTAAATCATTCTCGTGAATTGTTAATTTAAATTATAAAAATATGTTACTGTATGTACTTCTCTTTCTAATATTGGTTTAATTAAGAAGAGAAAAGCAGAATATTATGTTTTATGCATTAAAGATTTTGAAAATGTAATTCAATGTAAATAACTTTATAAAATAAATGTTTATTTTTATATTTTTTCGACTTTTATTTTTATAGAAGAGCATTGCTTTCAAGAACTGTTGAAATTTAATTTTTTTTAAAGAAATTTATGTATGATATATATGTATATATATATAGTTGAAATCATGGACAGCACACCAAATCCATTTCATCAAAGTTCTAATTAAAATTGAATAACCTTTATTGATATTTAATTGGACCATAATTAGAAACAAGGGAGATGATAAATTTACAGTATCAAGTGGAAAATTCTTATAGAAAGGCAACAAATAACTACAAAAGTAAAAACCAAAATGATGATGATATACTTAGAAAATGTGCAAATGCAGAAATAGACTTAGAGCATAAAAGTTAAGAAGTTTGTTGACGTTGTAAAGATTTAGCTAATTAATATAATATATTTAATAATATATAAGATACCCATATTAAGAATTGGTGTTTTATGAAGATTTTAAAAAGGAAAGAATTTTCAAAATGATATAATAATGCAACTATAAAGCATATACACTATATGGCCAAAGGTGACCGGCCATTTACGATTTTAGACATTTTGTTAAATATCGAAAAAAAAAATAATAATAATGAAGAATTATTCTGAAACTCCAGGTATTGAAACAGAATATTACACGTCATATATTTCTTTTGTATAATCCTGTCAAAACTAATGTAGTAAAAATTTTACTGCAGATTAAGATTAAAGGGCTTATTATAATTAAATGTGTCAATTTTTATGAAGAAAGCATGTATGTCCATGGAGAAATAAAAGTTTTATAAAATCAGTCTCAAATTTTGCCAAGTTTTTTGTTTATAATTTGCAGGCTCCTAATATATATAAAAAAAAAAAAAAAAAATGCTCTTTTCAGAAAATATGACAAACAACATTGTACATAGAATTAACATTGTAACAACATTGTGCATTGTCTTAAGCCCTGTAAATAGAATTAAAAAAGAATAAAATTTGTATGAAAAATGATCAGGTTTACAAAATAATTTTTCTTTGTGCAAGCGTGAAGGCTATCAAAATTTCATTTGCATATTGTGTTATTGAAAAGTAAAGAGCAACTTTTGTGAAAGTCTCAAAAACATAACTTGAAAATTCTTAAAATTATCATCGATGGATTAGGCTAAAAATCCGCTATTCCGAAAATTTGGCAAAAAGATGAGGGGCTGTATCCACATATCCACGGATTAGTGTCAAAATAGCATACACAATAGTGTACGAATATTTGGATACATCCCCTCATCTTTTTGTTTCATTTTGGGAATAACGGATTTTGAGTTTATTCTATGGATGGTAATTTTCAGAATTTTCAAGCTATGTTTTTGAGATTTTCACAAAAGTTGCTCTATAATACATCTAGTTAACATATAATTAAAATTACTTTTTGATTGTGTTCACGTATGTGCAATGAAATGTTATTTAGTAAACGTTTTCATTTTTCCTACAATTTTTTTAATGTTTTAATTTTGATTATAGTGTATTATGTACAATATTATTTTTCATACTTTCTAAAAAGAACATTTTTTTACATTAAAAACTCATTTTACATTAAAGTAAATTATAAGCAAAAATCTTAGTAAAATTTGAGACTGTTTTTATAAAAAAAATCTTAATTTCTCTTGATTATGCATGATATCCTCATAAAAATAAATATGGATTCTAACAATAAGACACTTAATCATAATCTGCTGTTTGAACGCTTTTGCTACACTAGTTTTGATAGGGTTATCCTAAAGATCTTCATTCTTTTTCAATTTGTTGATGGTCCCCTATAGGATTTCGGAAAAAAATCTTCGCGGAAATATATGACCTGTACTACTACTCTATTTACACAACTATACACTGTATTTACTATGCTTTTTCCCTACTAAAATTTGGAGCAAATTATATGTACATTCTTTTAAACTTTCATTCATATTCATTTTTCTCAATGAAAAATTGGGAACAGTCAACATAAAGATGGATATTTTTTATATCAGTAATACTACTACAATGAATTTATAATTTATATTATTTAAAGCTAACATTTTGATTTTAACATATTTTACATAGGTTCTTTTAAAAATTAAAGGGAAAAATCCTGTTTAATATTGTTCTATGATTAATCTTTGTTCAAAAATGGAAATAAAAAAAAGTAAGGGAACATTTATAATTTTAAAATCCTTTCATAAAAACATTATAATTAAAACCTTTATTTTTTAAGTATAACGTTGTAATTCTTTATCTAAGTAAGAGTATTTTAAAATTTTGGAACCACAAAACGTGATTGTCCAAACAACTATTCATTACACCACGGACTATTTATTCATTTTTTATTTACATATTTATTTTATTAGTATTATTATTTTGAAATATATAATTAATTCAAAATTTTATTAGAAGTAATTACTAGATTGATAAAGGGGATTTAGACATGCGAATTAACAATAAGCTTTTTTTCTGTGGGTGAAAGATCTCTAAGACCATTTTCACTGCATTAAGGATGTATTTCGATTCAAATTGCTTTTTTCCAATTTATTTTTAGTGGTTTTCTTCGAACCTTGCGTAAATACGGGTTAGGTTCCCTTAGAAAGACCCCCACGGAGGGCAACCCACCCCATACGGCCTATATCCCATAGCGTAGATAATCGGCCGACAAAAACTAAAAAAAAATAAGACTAGCAAATTGTCTTATTTAGAAAGGACACAAGGTGCCGTGTTTGTCGATTAACTGATAAATGCAGAAAATATTGCAAAAAAAGCAATCAAAAACGGTATTTTGAACTGATTTTTTCGAAGCAGGAGATCTGGGAACGAAAAAAAGGATCGTATTGAGAAAGTAATTGTTTATAAATCATATTCTAATAAATTGAGCATAAAATGACATCACACGGAACCTTTACGTCTCTTCAAAAAACCCCTCGGCAAGTTTCATGTTTCTACTTTTAAAAATGTGCTTGAAATTGTATCAGAAAATTTCGAGCTGTTGAAGGTAGAAAAGCGTTTTTTCGGATACTTCCTAAATGGTTATATTTATTTCCTATCTTATCGTTCCCAGAAAGTTTTCTTTTATCGTTTACATTATCTTAAAAATAATTGTGGTATAAACATTTCAAATTTTCCCATTTCTAAAACATAGATCTAGGATTCTTTGGATAAACAAAAACTACATTTAATAGATTTAAAATTAATTTTATTTTTATTTATTTATTTGCTTATTTATTTTTGCGAGGCTCCTTTATAGGAACAAAAAAAAAACAGTTTGATTTTGGGTTTTTTTTTTTTTTTTTCATTTTTAATTTTTTAGCTGATCCATAAAGCGTTTATTCTACTATATTTTTTAACATATTTTTTATTACTAATAATTTTTTTTAATTGAAAGCAATACATTTGTAGATGAGGTTGCAATAGCTATTTTTTTATTATTTTTTTTATTTAAAAATTTTTAATGAATTTTTTTTTTTTTTTTCCGAATGGAGGCATTCGGTTTACTTCTTTCGCAAGTTTACTGATGCCGTTTTCTTATTACAAATACGATATATTTTGATGATGTCACTTTTTTAAAAATCTTGCATTTTCTTTTATAGCTATTACATTTCAATACGGTTTGTGCCGAAATGATTTTCAATAATCTTTTGTTGCATTGATTTTGAGTTTAAAAAGCTAATTTTTGAATGCCTCCTCGAGTAAAAATGAACTGTATTGAAAAAAAAAAAAAAAAATCCCTGTCATCTTGAACTATAGGCGGAGGTAGATTTCGAAGAGCGCTCATTTTAACAACAAAAAATAAAATATGATTAGAGATAAACCCAGTTTAACAAATTTATTTGGCTGCATTTGAAATATTTTTAATTTTATTTTTCTGTAAGAACTGATTTTATCAGAATCATCTTAAGCAAAATTTGGCTCAAATACCCATTTTGACTACATATTTTGAAATATATTCTGACTTCATTAAAAAATCGACCAATTCGGTACATTATATAGTTCTTAAATAATATAAAACTGTCATTTGAATGTATTTGAGAGAAAAATTGAATTTAAAAAGGAGTCATAAAATAACCAATTTCTTATTTAAACACATCCTCAATTCTTTAATCATGATCGCTTCGGGAAATTTTGTGCGAAGTGCCCAATTTGGCAGCCTTTTTAAAAATGTATTCTACCTTTATTAAAAGAAATGGCCAGTACGGCACATTATATAGTTCCTAAATAAGGTAAACTGTCAATTGGAAGCGTTTGAGAGCAAAAATGGATTAAAAAATGTGTCAGAAAAAAACGCAATTTGTTATTTGAATACTTCCTCAATTTTTTAATCAAGATCACTTCGGGAAGTTCCCTTTCAAAATACCCTTTTTGGCATCCTTTTTTAAAACATATTCTGCGTTTATCAAAAAACTGGCCAATACGTCGCATTATATATTTCCTAAATAAGAGGATCTGCCATACACGCGTGTAAAATTAAAAATTGAATTTAAAAACGAGTCAGAATATAAGCAGGTTGAGGTTTTTTCTCCAACTCCAATTTTTGTTTAATTTATTTTTGCCATAAGAATCAGACCTTTAAAAAACTTGTCAGTATAAAAGTTGTACATATTATTGATTAGATGTAAAATAAATTTAATCGCATTTGATAGCTTAAGAATTGTTGAAGTTATGGATTTTTTACTTTTTCCACTCCCATTTTATAAGTTATTGATGTTTACCCTAACACGAACCCTATCGAAAATGAAGTTTCTACTATGATTAGTTTATTTACAGGGATAGTCAAAGGTTTTCCGATACATTACGTCCAATGGGAAAAAAAAACGTTTCAAATGAATTTTAAAGGTGTTACACTGTATTAAACTTATTCAAATTTACATGGATTCGCAAAGTGCGCTAAAATACGCATTCTGTAAAATATTATGTCAAAATAATAGTTATTATTCATTTACAGGGCCTCTCAAAAGAATTCCATTACACAATAATAAAGGATGGAATTGTTTGCGACATATTTTAATAATGAAAACGGTTTAAAGTATCATAAAATTGATATACGCCGCTGAGACTTAATATTTAACGCATAATATGAAGTGCATAGCTTTTACAGGAACACACAAAATATTTCAAACCTTATATTTTTATCCGAAATACTGTGTATTATTGATGAAAACTGATGGATGGTTGAAATGCAATTTCATTTATGATATGCGCTTTTAAATTTTACAAAATATCTGCAAATTATATGGTATATATAAATGTAAAAAAGCTCATAAAGGTTACTGAATATTAGAGTAATTAACTTAAAGGTGGTAGTTATGCATTTTTACGTTGAACTGCTTTCAGTTTAAAAGAAATGTTTGTAGAATATAGATAAAATGATATACAGGGTCACGCAAAGAATTAGCTGCATGGATACCTATATGTGATAATTTCTGGAAATGTGACTTAAGTTAATTTAAGAATGTGTTTGTTTGAACTAAATTTTAACAAAATATTGGCGTGTAGTAAAGATACTGGCTAAATTACAGGGTGAACGAAAGTATTGAAGTATTTTCCATCTATTAGAATAAAGTGCTGCAAGAGAAATTGCAGCCAGTTAGGCATTTTCTTGCTAAACTAAATTTTCCCATTATATTGTATATATATATCAACCGACGGATTAAATACAGGGCTGTTCAGAAGTATTTCAATACATATTTGACTATGGACAGTAGCATATTATTTCCCTAAGTAACACAGTTTTGTTAAAGATTTCAGGAAGCGTTGTAAAGTGTTTCATAATCTATGCTTAAAGCATGATTTTTCTTACTTGTTAAAATGTACTTTAGAAATGGTCTTCCTACAGGAGTGGGTCATGATCCCATGACATCCCCCCTTGGATCCGTCACTGCTAATCACAACAATATTAGACATTGTTTTGATAGCTACATTAATATGAAATAGTACAGAATGTTTTTACACATTAATTATGCCAAAACTATCTATGTTATAAGGGCCAAACGTGTCTGTGCGTAACGCATGCGTCATTTTGCGAATGGCAACACTTTCCTCTGCAATTCCGTTTTTGCTATTTTCGGTAATGCAAATTTTACACTTCTGCACATCGTACATTTTAAATTTTTACACCACCGTATAGAGAAAAAATGTACTTTTAAATGCAATTTGTTTCAAAACTGTATCTCAATTTATTTTTTAGATATTAACTTTTTAGTACCATTTTTGTAATTGCGGCAACAGAATCACTCCGCTTTCTCTTAAAATTAAATAAATAAATAAATAAATAAATAAATAAATAAAAATAGAAATTAAAATGCGTATATTATTTAAAAAATGTTGTCTGTTATAAAATCCGGTGAATATCCGTTTTATTTCGTTTAATAATTTAGATAGTTAAGTTTTATAGTTTTTTTTTTAATTTTAGCTTAAAATAATATTTGTTTGAGAGTTAGACTGACCAATATAAGATGTATTTTTTACTGTAACGAATTTTGTTGTTTTATTATAAGTCAATGAAACAGTTCTCTCGTAAAGATTTTCTTTCGTCGAATTTCGACGGGTTCAATCTAGTAATTCATAAAGGCCAGAACGAAAAATAATGCACCAGGATAAAGATTACAAAAAATAAAATTCTTTCTAACACTATCGGATTGTAATAAAAATAACGCAGTAAAAACTCTTTTTCAGTAATTGCGGTCCATAGCCAATAAGTATATGAAAATTCCCTCGTGTAGCCCTGTATATGATCTACATACCTTGTGATACGCTAAAAATTAGTTAAATTTTAAAATGCATATTTTAGCTGAAAATTCACATCTAGCAATTACGGTTCATAGTCAGTTTTGACATCGAATACTACTTTTGACAGTCTCTGTATATTAACCATAAATTCCACGTTTTCAATAATCTATAGAAAACATCTCGTAATGCACCTCAGTAAGTATATCAATTCCATTATATTTGAAATAGTGTAGCATCATTAAAATACACTACAAAAGATTTTTCATTATGGACCATAATGTAATTGCTTTTATATGCCTCTGTAAGTGATATGCTTAGCGTAAGTGATGTTAATAACATCAATATTCTATAGAAAACATATTGGCATACAGATGAATGATGCATGTCGATATGATAATATATGAAACAGAGTGACATCATTACATCATTAATAAAAAGATAAGTGCCCAGTTATACCGATGAGATTGAGCTTGCAAGTTATTCACACAAATTGTGTATTATACTCTTATTTCACAGAATAATGCTCCTCTAAAAATAAAGAAAATGACAAAAAATCCATTTACCTAAATTAAAGAAGAGGGGATTATTACCCCCATCCTCCTTTTATACTTCACCAATGAACCTCCAAATCTAATCAGGAAAGCGCATAAATAAACATACATCCAATATTTGAAGGAAATCGGATATTTCTATCAAGAGTTACTGCGTTACGCACATACATACGTAGATAAAAATAACTGGAGGCACATTAGCTAATAGACTTTGAGCCTAGGAATAAAAAAACCAACAACAACAACAAAAATCCACCAAAAACGGTTTTTCTGAATTGACCGTAATGTAACTGAATACTTTTGAGAGTCCCTGTGAACCAACCATAAGCAGTGCACACTTGATTTTTCAGCACCATGGTAAATCTCGATAATATATATATGAAGTATGTAACAATTCGAGCATTTTACACGAGTTAGAGCACGAATCGAATCAATAATTATTAACTATGTCGGTATGTATTAAAAGGACAAAATTTTATAATTTCCAACTATGTTGGAATGTTTTAAATAATGGAGCAATGCATTTAAAAGCACAAATTAAAATTCCAACATTTATATAAAAACGTAAATATGACACATAAATAAACACTTTCATTAAAAATTTCATACATAAACAAATTCCGATTCAATGTTGGAAAAGAAAAATTAGTAATCTATGATAATACACTGCTCAAAACAATTAAAGGATATTGCAGTTTTAGGTGGATTTTGTATCTGGGAAACTTTTTAGCTGATTGATACATGGTCGACAGACATAGTAGGTTATATGAGAATAAATTACACATGTTTGGCAGAAAAAAATGCATTTTATTGCGCATTTGTGTACAAAAGGAAAAAAACACAATTTGTGCATATGAGAAAAAAAAGAATAAGAAAAGATGTTTTTTCAAAGAAAATCATTTTGAGTAGGGGGTATGGTTTCCACGGGCGGCCAGCAACGTTGAACACCTTTGAGGCGTGGACTCAATGAGGTTATTAATGACGAGTTGGGGTATTCTGCCCCACTCTTCCAGAATAGCTCTTTCCAGTTCTTGGAGAGTTTGTGGGGGTTGTTGGCGGCCAGAAACTCGTCTTCCTAGAGCGTCCCAAACGTGCTCGATTGGATTCATGTCTGGAGAACACGCTGGCCATTCCATTCGAACGATTCCTTCCTCGAAAAGGAAATCCTCCACCAGGTTTACACGATGTGGCCTGCAGTTATCGTCCATTAAAATAAAGTTATCACCGACTGCTGCAGAGTAAGGGACTACAAAAGGTCTGAGGATCTCATCCCTATATAGGCGACCAGTCAGAGCTCCATCTCGAATGATGTAGAGATCAGTGCGCCCGTCAATGGAGATGCCACCATACACCAACACTCCTCCACCGCCAAATCTGACACTTTCGTGCACGAATGCAGGATTATTCCTACTGCCACGGTCCCTCCAGATGAAAATACGCCTATTATCCGGATGCACAGAAAAACGGGACTCGTCAGAAAACAGAATATTGCTCCATTCATTTCTCCTCCAGTTGACATGCTCGGTTGCCCACTCTCTGCGGTCGCGACGATGCCTTGATGTTAATCTAACACATACCATCGGTCGGCGAGCATACAGACCTACAGCATGGAGCCGGTTTCGGACAGTCTGAGTTGAAATCGTGGTCCCTGTAGCCGAGCGAAGGTGTTGTTGGAGAAGAGTAGCGGTCATGTTTCGGTGTCTCCGAGCTGTTAACGCTAAATACCGATCTTCATTGGGCGTTGTTGCCAGTCTACGACCTTGCCCTGGTCTTCGGCCTGCACATCCACTCTCCAAAAAACGGTTCCAGATCCTGGAAATGACACTTTGTGACACTCCAATGGCTTGCGCTACTTCGGCTTGAGTTTGGTCCCCTTCTAACCTACCAACAATTCTCCAAGCTTCTGAATCTGTCAAATGACTTCGCTGAGACATCGTACTCATGGAAACAAAGCAATCACTGAATGCCGATCATCCTTGTCTTCATTCTCTTTTATCCAGTTGAAAGTCAAATTTCATTCGCTGCCGCTGAAGCGACGTTTTTGACGTCGAACTCAAAATTTGCATACTCCACAGTTTGAAAACCAGAAAAATTTGCATTTGTGATTCTCTTCTTCTATTTTCGGCAAAAAAAAAAAAAAAAAAAAAAAAAAAAAAAAAAAAAAAAAAATTCGTTTATATCTTTATTTTATATAAAACTTCAAATATCTTTTAATTGTTTTGAGCAGTGTATTATAAAGAGGAAAGATTTGATTGTTTCTTTAAATTGAATAGGCTCCGAAACTACTTGACGGATTTAAAAAATTCTTTCACCGTTTTAAAGCTACACTATTGCCGATTAACATAAGCTATAGTCGCCGCTTAAAAGGATCAAAATAAACGCCAGATAAATGGATCAAAAGCAGTTTGAGAAATTAAAAGTTACTTGACACGCTAGACACGTGACAATCACTGAAACACATATGAAAATCGTAACTATGCAACCGAAAAAAAAAATTAATTTTTTAGTCTGACTTGATATAAAAGCGTGTATTTTAATTTTTAAAACGATTTATCAATTATTAAAAAAGGAAAAGAAATGCTGAAATGCGAATTAATTAAATTTTTTTAAAAATCACAAAACGATTGTTTTGGAGTTTCCAAAAAAGTTATAACAGATAGTAAATATTTTAAAGAGTGGGAGCATCAAATATGGGGCGGGGGATGTTTTTTTAGGGAGAGTGGTCAAATATTTAAAATTGTAACGTTTTCTATCATTTCAAATGTAGACTTTTCACTAAGCCTAGGGATAAATATTACTTATTTAATATAAAACTTTCAGATAGATTATAACAGTAATGTAGGTTTTAAAGAGTAGGGGACGTCCAATTATGAGTATGGGAGGCAATAATTATTTTTGGAAGAACGTGATCAAATATTTAAAACCGTACCGTTTTAGATGCTATTTTTTCAGAGCCCAGAGACAATTATTTAATATAAAATTTTAAAAGTACTTACCCCTATTTTCGAATAACAATTTCATTAAATATCTTTCTTAAGTCCAGAAACAGTTTTGTTGGATTCGCCCCCTGGTGGTGAAATGTGAAACTAAAAAATTTCAGAACCCCCCCCTTTCCCCCCCCCCCATCCTTTTTTTTCTTGCCGTGCGTGCACAGCACTTCTGTTAAACGGTACCGTAGGCAGCGGGGATTAGGTACGAGATTGGGTCTTTTTATGACATTTTGCAATACAAATTTCAGGTTTGTTTTAGAATATAATTACGGGTCCGGGCAACGCCAGGCGGCTCAGCTAGTATGTTATATTTATTAGACTTAATCGATGCGAAAAGTGTGGGCTCTTATAATTCATATGCTTTCTGCGGTTCGAAGGGGGGATTAAAATAATCGTTTTCCATGACACAAAGAAGTGCCTCGAAAGTCAATGTTTGATTTTTCGGACGATACTGTCTTCGAAAGGAGTAAAAAGTTTTACAAGAAGCGGAAGAAGAAAGAAGGGGGAAACAGATATATCAAATCGAAAGAAGTTACTTACTGACACATTTTTATTCGTTTACCGGAAGGTTATCTTTTTCAGGAACTATGTAATCGAATGTTATTTTTCCTTTTTTTCATGAAGGCAGAAGATATTTCAGAAACAAATATCACATATTTGATGAGTCAGAGGATAAATAAGATGATAAGTCTTAAAATATAAACAATCAGGTTATTTTTCAAATTTGGTTATCTTCATTTACTAAAAGAGAAAGGTATGCAAAAACGTAACTCAAAACCTATGACAGCCACAATAAAAAAATTTGTATTATACAGAGCAATAGAATATAAGCACCACATATGAATGACTTTTTTCTAATTTACCACTCGTCCCGCTTTGTACCCTTGGTAGAGGAAAGTGGGAGGGAAGGCTTCAAAATGTATATCTGAATCTAAGATGAAATGATTTTCAATGTCAGAGGAATTTACTACCTCAAAATTCCAGGTGATAGATGTTTTAGCTTTCCAAAACAAACATAATAAACTTATTTCTGAAACGCGAATATGTAAAAAAAGCTTTTATTTCTTCAAAATGTCTTGAAAAAAATTATTTTAACCACGATATTATTTTTCCCATATATATATATATATATATATATATATTATAAAAGACCAAACGTATCAGTGCGTAACGCATACGTCATTTTTCGAATGGCAACACTTACTGATGAAATTTTACTTTTGCAATTTTCATTACAGCAAATTTTTTAACCCCTAGACCTCGCACATTTTCAATCTTTACACTGTTGTGTAGGGAAAAATATGTACTTTTAAATGCAGTTTGTTTGAAAACTCTTTCTTAATTTGTTTTTGAGATATTAATTTTTTTGTAGTTTTTAATCTAATTTTTCTGGAGATGGCAACTTGAGTACTCCATTTCTGTGAAAAGTAAAAGCATGGCCCACTAGATCTAGGCCTGTCTATTTGAGATTAATGTATGTGCAATGTTTATTCTTTTAATTTGTGCTGTGTATTTTAATTTGTAAAACGAATTTTAAATTTATCATACAGTTAATTTTGAAGCAAACTTTTTTGAAAAAATGTACGTGCAGCCATTTCTTTATTTTTAACATTTTAGTATGCGCGTGAGATTTTTCGATACAACTTGGTTACCCCGTCGACAAAAAATTATCGCCAAATTATAAGATTAAATGCCAATAATGGATGATTGTGAATGTCATATTCAATGATATTAAACACAATACACATATTTAAAATGTCATCAAGTGGTTTTTAATACCACTTTTTATTTGCATTTTTGGTACTACTGGGTTATTCCGTCGACCAAAAAATTATCGCCAAACCATAAGATTAAATGCCAATAATGGATGATCGTTAATGTCACATTCAATGATATTAAATATGATTCACGTGTTTAAAATGTCATTAAGTGATTTTTATTTCTACTTTTTATTTGTATTTTTATTAATATTCTACTATTTATTTGTTTTTTCGTTATTTAAAATCGAAATTATGTCAATATGTATAATTTAGTTAATAGTTTGGCGATTTGAATAATTTGGCGAAATTGGTCGACGGGATAACAGAGTAGTACCGTATTTTTATTCATGTTTTACTAATTTATTTGTTTTTCCGCAATTTAAAATAAAAGTTATGTCAACATATATAACTTGGCTATTAGTTTGGCGATTTTTTTAATTTGGCGAAAATGGTCGACGGGATAATCAAGTAGTACCGATTTTTCATATCCGCAAAATCTATATTGTAACGAACAAATGTGTCCGTGTGTAGCACTGACGTTATTTAGCGAAGGACAACATTTCAGGATAAAATGACTTTTTGAAATTTTTGTTACTGCAATTTTTTAATCTTCTAAAAGTCGCACATTTTCGATTTTTGTTTCGTCGTATAGGAAAAGAAATCTACTTTCAAATGCAATTTGATTGAAAACTGTACTCATTTGACTCATTTATTACAAACTTATATTTTTCAAGCCTTTTTTTTTTTTTTTTTTTAAATCTTTATTACGTATCTCCATTAAGAGATAATGATACACATTTATTCATAAATCTATAAATATTGTTCCTGATAATTTTCCATTATAAAATTAAAATTGCATGAGTAATATAATAAAATAATGGCTAAAAACGCAGATTAAATTATTAAAAATTACAAATTCAACATGTAATCAAACAACTTAAAAATTTACACTGCCAAATAAAAAAAAGAAATATTTTGTAAATACTTTGAATTTGTTTGAAAACTGTAATTTAATTTACTGATTGGTTTTGGTTTTAAAAAATCAGGTGCGAGTTATTTTTAAATTTATCTCTACCGAGTGAAACTCGATTATGATAAATTAATATATTTGTCCTTAGAAAAATATAAAAGAGCTCGGGATTTGTTTCCGGCTAATATACTATAGCAAAATTAAAATGTCCTTTATAAATAATAAAATAAAATAAAATAAATAAATACAAATTTAACAGACATGTATTTGAATTACGTCCTCGAAGCACTGAAATGACCAGAAACAAAATTGACGCCGTAACGAAATCTTTGATTAATAACTTCTGGCATGCGTCTAATACGGAAATGTGACTTTTGATAAACTTCATAGCTTTATTTGATTCCATAATGTATGTTTTTCATTTAACCCTTTAACCTAACCATGTTTCTCCGCTATGTAGTATTTTAATTCAAAGATTGATTAAATATAATATTGAGATTAATGTTAATTTTTTGAATTGTATAAGATAAAAAAAAATCCCTGTCGGCTGGGCCTATAGGCGGAGGTAGATTTCGAAAAGTGCTCATTTCAACAACAAAAATATATATGATTAGAGATAAACCCAGTTTAATAACTTCATTTGTCCGTTTATGAAAAATTTTTAATTTCATTTTTCTGCAAAAACTGGTTTTATCAGAATCATCTTAAGAAAAATTCAGCTTAAATGCCCATTTTGACAACATATTTTGAAATAGATTCTGAGTTTATTAAAAAAATCGACCAAAACAGTACATTATACAGCTCCTAAATAACAAAAAACTGTCAGTTGAATGCATTTGAGAAAAAAATTGAATTTAAAAATGAGTCATAAAATAACCGATTTGTTGTATGAATGCATCCTTAATTCTTTAATCATGACTGCTTCGGAAAATTTTGTGCGAAATACTCACTTTGACAGCATTTTAAAAAATATATTCTATCTTTATCAAAAAACTGACCAATGCGCCACAGTATATAGTTCCTAAATAAGAGGATCTGTAAATTGGATGCGTTTGAGAGCGAAAATGAATTTTAAAGCGAGTCATAAAAAACGCAATTTGCTATGTGAAAACTTCCTTAAATTTTCAAATCACAAAGACTTCGGGAAATTCTGTTCAAAATACCCTTTTTGGTAGCCTTTTTCAAAATATATTCTGACTTTATCGAAAAACCGATCAATCCATCACATTATATAGTTCCTAAATAAGAGGATCTGTAAATTGGATGCATTTGAGAGCAAAAAGGGATTTAAAAACGAGTCAGAAAAAAACACAATTTCTTATTTGAACACTTCCTTAAATTTCAGTCACGATGATTTCGGAAAATTCTGTTCAAAATACCCTTTTTGGTAGCCTTTTTTGAAATATATTCCGTCTTTATCAAAAAACTGACCAATGCATCACATTATATAGTTCCTAAATAAGAGGATCTGTAAATTGGATGCGTTTGAGAACAAAAATGGATTTAAAAACGAGTCAGAAAAAAACGCAATTTCTTATTTGAATACTTCCTTCAATTTTCAGTCCCGATGACTTTCGGAAATTTTGTTCAAAATACCCTTTTTGGTAGCCTTTTTTGAAATATATTCTGTCTTTATTTGAAAATTGACCAATGCGTCACTTTATACAGTTTCTAAATAAGAGGATCTACCATTTAGATGCTTTTAAAATAAAAAATGAATTTAAAAATGAGTCAGAATATAAGCAGTTTGGATTTGAGGTTTTTTCTCCAACTCCTATTTTTGTTTAATTACTTTTTGCTATAGGAATTGGTCCTATGAAAAACTTGTCAATATAAAAATTGTAGGTATTGATGAGGAGATGTAAAATAAATTTAATTGGATTTGATATCTTAAAAATTGACGGAGTTATGGATTTTTCTCTTTTTTCAGCGCCCTTTTTCTTTTCGTTTTTAATTTTTGTCATCGGTAAAAGTTGGTCCTATCAAAAACTTGTAAATACAAAAGTTTTAGATAATTTTAAGAACATTTACAAAAAATTTATTTGGGCTTGATATCTTGAAAATTGACGAAGTTATGAATTTTTTTCTCTCAAAATCCCTGTTTTTTTTCGCCGATTGAGCCCACTTCTAAATTTATCAAAAATCTGTCATGCACATACTTTTGGCCCATTTTTAAGAAGTAATATAAACTTTAAACCGATTCGATATCTACTTTAATTAAGAATTTATGGCGTTTTTTTGGTTTTCACAAAAACGCTCCCTATTCCGACCCCCTTGGTCCGATTTTGCCCATTAACGAACTTAGCCGAGATTTTATCCCCTTTGATTTTATGTGCAAGTTTGGTGGAGATTGGTGAAGAATTATAGAAGTTATCGTGTCCATAAAAAAGTGAGATATATATATATATATATAGATAGATAGATAGATAGATATATAAACTGGTGCGATTGCAATAGGTAGTATTTCTTACGAAATCTACCTAAAATATGTAAAGTTATCATATACAAATCTTCATACCAATACTTTTAACAGTTATTATTTTATGCATGAAACATGAATGAAAAAATTAAGACATTTAAAAATTTGAAGGAAAAAGCACTTCAATTCTTAAATTGCTGAAATGATTGATTGACACCAGAATTTAAAAACAAATTTGTTTCAAAATATTTAAAGCATTTCTTCACGTATTTGAGAAAAATAAAATAGCTATTTCAAATTACTGGCGTCAATGTGGCGTTTTGCAAGTAAAATTAAGTGGGACACATTTTATCCCATCCCCTTCAAGTGGTTAAAAGGTTAAAATGCTTTTTTGGCGTTAGTTAGCAATCTAAAACGCACATTACATGTAGAAAATTCATTAAAGTTTTCAAATTTAAAAAAAAAATGGTTTTTACCTTTGCTATGAAACCCGGGAAGCCCGGGTTCGATCTACTAGTTACAATAAAAGACAATTTCACATTTCAATTTCAAGGAGAAAGTGATGTAAAATAGTAATAATAATAATGATAATAATAATAATAATAATAATAATAATAATTGGTCAAGCCGAGTTTTATACTCGTGCATAAAGGAACAATAAAATTTAAATTTGGTATTATGTCAGGCACGCTTGAAAAGGAAGTCGCAATCGTAAAGTTGCAATGCCGAGTTTTTCTATATAGGTTCTTAATTAATATTTAAGATAATTAACAACAATCTTTTTCGAAAATCTTTATCAACAATTCTTGAACGACGATACATCGACAGGTATCTCGAGTACACCTGACCTTTCACGTTGAATGCCACAAAGTACAGTTTCTATCTATATTATAAAGACCAAACGTATCTGTGCGTAACGCATACGTCATTTTGTAAATGGCAACACTTTTCCCTGCAGTTTCGGTTTTGCAATTTTCGATACTGCAAATTTTACACTTATAAACATCGCACATTTTTAATTTTTACACCGTCGTATAGAGAGAAAAAAATGTAGTTTTAAATGCAATTTGTTTGAAAGCTGTATCTAAATTTATTCTATAGTTTTTAGTACCAATTTTGTAACTGTGGCAACAGAAACACTCCATTTTCTCTCAAAATTCGAAAAAAAAAAAAAAAATAGAAATTAAAATGCGCAACATTTTCTCATGCAATTTTAGTTTTGCGATTATGGTACTGCAAATTTTACATTTCTAAACGTCGTACGTTTAAATTTTTTACACCGTCGTATAGAGAAAAAAAATGTACTTTTAAACGCAATTTGTTTCAAAGCTATATCTCAATTTATTTTTGATTAATTATTTTTTTTTTATAATTTTTATTATCAATTTTGTAATTGAGGCAACAGAATCAGTACATTTTATCTTAAAATTTAAAATAATAATAAAAATTTAAATGCGTCTGTTATAAAATCCCGTGAATTTCGGTTTTATATCTTTTAATAGTTTGGATAATTGAGTTTTATAGTATTGTGTTAATTTTAGCTTAAAATAATATTTGCTTGAGAGTTTGACTGACTAATATAAGATATACTTTTTAATATAACTAATTTTGTAGATTTATTATAAATAAATAAAACAGTTCTTTTTAAAGATTTTCTTTCGTCGAATTTCGACGGGTTCCACCTTGTTTATGTAATGGGGAAATGCGATTTTCTCAAAAAATATGTGATATCGCTTGGTTAGGTTAATCATTATAGTTTTCCTTCTCGGTTTAAATAAACTACTATTAATAATAATTTTTTATAATGTTAGTTTCAGCAGATTTAAAAATAGGAAGAGGAACATATTCTTGCAATACAGTAGAACCCCGCTAATACGAATCCCCTTAATTCGAATTTCCGGTTAATTCGAACCTATTTTATTTTTTAAAATTGCTCTTGAACAGATAAACTGAAAAGAATAACTTACGGAACTTTACGGATTACAAGATGAATATCAGGAAAAACGTGTAGAAGTTAGAATTAAACAAAAAACGGCAGTAGAGCATGTTTTTTATTTTTTAAATAGCTAGAATATAATTAAAAAACTACTCAATAATGTAAAACTACAACATTTTCACAAGAACATAAGATGAAAATGTGTACTGTGGCCGTATTCGTAGTAGCCATCAAACAAATATCTCGCATATTAGTTTGTTTTCGAGTCACAAAATATTTTTTTTCTAAAATGCAAAATATATTTAATTAAGATGATAAATATTTATTTTTCATTTCAACAGTTTTATTTACACAATATCAATATTTCTTTTCTCTCCTTCCCCTCGTCGGCCTGTTTGACTGAGCTATTGACGGTTTTGAATCATTTGTAATGGGTTGATAGGTAAGTGCTCATTTTGAAGTTCCGTTGGATTAATATAAACATAAAGAGTAATTAAACGAGGAACATTATTTTCTCCGAAAGTCGTGCTGGATTATCCATCATTTTGGGCCTTACGATGCCGATTTAGAGGATATTTATTGTACTACTGAGTATTTATAAGTCACATTTTTTAACATGCATTTTTTTTTTTTTTTTTCTCTTATTACCGGAATTTTGAGCAATCCGAACCTTTTGCCATCTGAATAGGTACCGGTCCCAATTAGTTCGGATTAGTGGGGTTCTATTGGAAATTTTTGACTATATCTGAAATACTTTTGAAGTAACTTAATTAGCCCTGGTGATATTTTGCTAAAATTTTTGTGAATGGATTATAAACAGTAAATATTATAAATTAATAGTTTTTACAACACTTCCAATCTTGAAATTTTCCTGTTCCATAGGTTTTGAGAAAACGACTGAGACAGACAGAAATGAAATAAATGAAAATTTCATTATTTTTTTACGGACGCTCTATCAAGATTCCGCCAAATTTTTTTTATAAACAAACATATCCTATTAAGAATAACATTCTGTAATTTTTTTAGATTTTCCTGAGTATGCCCGTATGGAAACTTTCCTTGTAAGGCAGTTTTCGAATACTTTCTTGGTTTATCTTGGGTGTGGATAAAACAGATTTTATGCATCTTCTAAATGACTAACTACTTATTTTTTTCAAGGTAGACTTCGTCTTCAGTGGTTGTGAACCCCCTCATATATTCTAGCAAAAATTATGAAAATGGTGGTTTTGTAATAAAGGCGTCAATAAGATTGTGTTTCTTTAAATATCTTTTAAAAAAAGTAATTTGAAGTTCGATATTGTTTTCACATAGGTGTCAGCTCCCCCCCCCCCCCCCCCCCCACCAACTGTTAAAAAATTAGTTATACATATTTTGAACGAGAAAATTTTGATTATTATGAAGTAGATATATTTTTTCATAATTAGATACTGTCATAAGTTTTTTATTTATTATTATTAATCCTAATTGTTTAATTTACTTTAAAATAACGTATAAATTTTTTAACAAAGCTGTACTCGAAATTTTTAATTAGAATAAAAATAAAAAAATTTATAGATTACTTTATGCTCGATATTTAAAATTATATGGTATATAATTTTTAGGATAGATTTCTTTTTTCGACTTCATATATTTTACAATGCTAAAACATTCCCTATTAAATCTTTAAATTGAAGACAAGTTATATATGCGTTTAATTTGCAAATTATTACTGTTATTATTATTAAGTTGAGAAAATATTTTACTGATATTTTACAAAAATAAGCAAATATAAAATAAAATGATAAATAAATGCAAGGAAACTATCCAACTGAATTTATTATGTCTTCTCTAAAAAATAAAATAAAATAAAATAAATCTATAAATAAATCTGAAATAAATAAAAAAAGTCCGTTAAGCAATGCAAAAGTGAGGCACAATCACAGATTTATTTTTAAACGTAGAAACATCAAACAAGCAAGAATGAATATGGAAGTGATTTTTAATCATATTGTGTTTATTATTTTTCGATAACTATATTGCAGTTTGAGTTAGAAGCGATTGTTAGACCATGACAATTTTTAGATGGCGAAATTCAGTTTATAGCTATGAGAATATTTTCTGAAAGCTTACCTATCTGTATTGGAAAATGGAAAACGCTATTAGATTTTATAAATTTTTAACAAAAGCACACTCGAAGAATTTTGCATTATAGGACGAAGGAAATTCTAATGTGGACAACAGAAAATTACCGGTTATAGTCCGGGAACGACAGCTTTTTTACTTCTGTGTGCCAAAAAACTCGAAACCACGATTTATGGATATTCTAAGGGATCAGGACAAATATAATTTGGAAAATGTTTGACATAAAAATTAATACTTAAAGATTTCTATTACTAAATTCATTTTTATTTCTCATAGATTCAGTTCTTAATTTCTTTATTAAGCTATAGAACTCGATAATATGAATATATGAAATTGAAATCATTAATATTGAATTATATGTGACATCTCGTATTATATTAAAAATCTCGGCCATGTTCGTTAATAGACAAAATCGGACCAAGGGGTTGGAAATAGGGAGGAGTTTTGTGAAAACCGTATAAACGCCAACGCCATAACTTCTTATTTAAAATATATATTGAATTGGTTTAAAGTTTATATTACTTCTAAAAAAAGGGCCAAAAGTTTATGCATGACAGATTTTTGATAAAGTTAAAAATGGGCTCAAGGAGCAAAAACAATAGGGATTTTGAGAGAAAAAAAATCATAACTTCGTTAATTTTCAAGATATCAAATTCAAATAAATTTCTTATAAATGATCTTAAAATTATCTAAAACTTTTGGTTAATTACAGGTTTTTGATAGGGCCAACTCTTAGCGATAAAAAAAATAAAATAAAAACGAAAACAAAAAGAAGGGTGGGAGTGAAAAAGAAAAAAATCCATAACTTCGTAAATTCTTAGACTATCAAATCCGATTAAATTTATTTTACATCTTCTCAATAATATCTACAACTTTCATATTCACAAGTTTTTTTTATTGGACCAGTTCTTATAGCAAAACAAATTAAACAAAAATAGTAGTTGTAGAAAAACTTCAAATCTAAACTGCTTATATTCTGACTCAATTTTTAATTTCAAAAGCATCCAAATGGCAGATCCTCTTATTTAGAAACTGTATACTGTAGCGTATTGGCCAGTTTTTTTAATAAACGCAGAATATATATTTTTTAAAAAGCTGATAAAATGGGTATTTTGAACAGAATTTCCCGAAGCAATCGTGGTTAAAATATTGAGGAAGTATTCAAATAATAAATTGCCTTTTTTTCTGACTCATTTTTAAATCAATTTTCTCTCTAAAACACATCCAATTAACACGCTATCTTATATAGGAACTGTATAGTGTGCCATATTGGTCAGAATCTCGTTAAAGGCCGAATCAATTTTTAAAAAAGCTGTCAAAGTGGGCATTTCGTACAAAATTTACCGAAGCGATCGTGCCTGAAGAATTGAGGATGCATTGAAATAACAAATTTCTTATTTTATGACTCATTTTTAAATTCAATTTTGCTCTCAAACGCATTCAATTGTCAGTTTTTTTTTATTTAGGAACTATATAATGTGCCGTATTTGTCGATTTTTTAATAAAATCAGATTATATTTCAAAATATGCTGTCAAAATGGGCATTTGATCCGAATTTCGCTTAAAATGATTTTGATAAAACCAGTTCTTACAGAAAAATGAAATTAAATATTTTTCAAAAGCGGCCAAATAAAGTTGTTAAACTGTGTTTATCTCTAATCTTTTTTTTTTTTTTTTTTTCTTTGAAATGAGCATTTTTAGAAATCTACCCCCGCCTATAGACAAAGCCGTTTGAGATTTTTCAAATTAATATTATAAAATATAAGAAACATAATTAAACTAAAGACAAATTTTCTTTTTCTGTTTGTATCTTGCAAGAAAATTTTTTTATTGCATTGTATTACATTACATTGCAGAACTTTCCATAAATTACAACATATAAAATCTTTTTGAATAGTAAAGTTGCAAATAAAGAGATTTTCTCTGTTTTAAGGTACAAATATTCTATTACATTGATTATATATTCTATAATGAAACTGGCACCTTGTAAAATTTTTCAATTTATTCTAGATGAAAAACAGAATTTATAGGAAAGTAACTTTCTGGTAGAACATTTAATTGAAAAACAAGCCTGAAAATTATTGAAAAGAATAAATTTAAAATGATAACAAAAGACTAAAATTTTTATCATTTTTTAATGAACTGTTCTGAAATTCAAACTCGCTATTTTTTTTTTATATTTTTAGGGGATAACTTATACTCACAATAGACTTCGGGATTCAGGTATTCTTATTGGGATACCAAAAAATCGAATACTTTTTGTCGTTTTTGTAAAAAAAAAAAAAAAAAAAAAAAAAAAAAAAAAAAAAAAAAAAGAGAGCGAGAGAGAGAGAGAGAGAGAGAAAAAAAAAAAAAAAAAAAAAAAAAAAAAAAAAAAAAAGAGCTGTTTAAGTAACTTGAAAGTTGAGGTTTTGAACTGGTATTCTGAATAGAGGGTTGCCTGGTAGCAATCCGCTATAAATTAAATTTACATTGAAGTAATTATAATAATAGTAAAACTCTGTTAAATTTTTGGGTCCACAGAGGAATATGAATACTTAAAATTCCGGAAATATTCTAGTTATTGGTCAGTGCAAAATGAATATTTACTTCGATTTCCATTTACTTAACATATTGAGGTAAAGCGAATATTTTCAGGCTTTTTATTTATTTTTAAAAAATTGAATGCTTAAAAACAATAGTAGTAAAATTGTAAAAGAAGAAGAAGAAGAAGAAGAAGAAGAAGAAGAAAAAAAAGGTATGTTCTCAAGGTTGACGGTATATCCTAGATAGTGGATGCTATTGATTTTATCATAATCAGAGGGTGTACGGTGTTCCTTAAATATAAGCGTATTAATATAGCGTAGTTTGCTCTATTTACTATTAGCGACTGCGTGGTGTGTTTTTAAAAATTGCCAAACTAGCGATTTTTTAAAACTATTTCTTTACATTATTGTTTACATTATTTGTTTATATTATTTGCATGCATTGGATATGAATATGGCACAGTTATCATGTACGCAAAGGTTTTGGTACGATTCTTTTTCAACATCAATTTGGCAAAAACCTCGTTTTCGAATACCAGTTACACATACATTTTAAAATTAAGATAACAAGTTGAAATTGGTTTTAATCAATTGAAATGAAAAAAAAAAACTCCATAAAATAAATTAAATTGCGCAAGGCCTTCCGAAACAACTGAGTCTATCTTCGTCAGGAGCAAAAAAAGACCTGTGTTTACTATGAATCTAGCGGCAGTCGTCCCTCTATCCTAATGATAAAGAACCTTTTTTGGGTTCATGGGCAACTCGGAAGAGGTTACTGCATATTTTCTCTCATGATTATATTATAAATTCCTAGACTTAGAAATATTTTTCTTTAAATTTAAGTACATAGAAGAAAAAAGGATCGCTTTGCGATTTTACAATACACGTGTTTTCAAATGTAGTGCATTTAATAATGAAAATAATTTCGTAAAGATGTCTGAAAGCATCCCATTTTTAAATTTGAGGTTAAAGCAGTACTTGAATATATTTCGTAATTGGCTATAATTCTGGCATTTGTTTACCTAATCTGATTATTCATTTTCATTTAAAAAATATCATTGAAACCGTTGAATTTAAGATTATATTTTAAAAACCCTTATTTGTTTTAGAACCCGCAGTTGTTCGCTTTATTGTAAATATATATTTAATTTTATTTTGCTTATTTTTGCACTTTATTTTAGCTGAATGTTTTCAAAGATATTATTTATTATACATAGAATAAATTAATTTAAAAGATCACTTTAATTTTTTTCAAATGTTTTATAAATTTTAATAAACAAATATTTTTATGATGAATTACGATAATGTAACGTAGCTATTATTTTGAAACCAGAAACTTTACTATTTTAATAATTTTTTTCATACAATGCGGCAAATTATGCATATTATTTGAACCATGGTAAAAATAAATGACATATATTTCTGATATTTTTGCACCAAGTTATAGTTTTACCAAGAAACAACCCATTCTAAATGAAATCAAGTTATCCAAAAAGATTTATCAACTTGAGAAGGGATTAAGAAAGAGAACAATGCTTATCAAATAACAACGCGACATCCTAATATCCTAGAGGTATAACTAAATTGAAAATGTTTGAGAACAACATTTTTTTCAAAATTGCAGTAGGATAAACTCTTTCTTTTGTAATTCTATTGATAAAACGTTGAAATGATTGACAGCTTAAATTGCATAGCATTCTTTTCAGAATTTAAGAGGTAGTTGTTTAAGTAATATGTAAATGCTTTTCTTCACATACATTTTAAAATTAAAACTTGTAAACACAATCCTCTGGGACTTTAATTCTTGCAGGTGAGGATTAGAATTAAATGGTGGTCCTTTTAAATAACAGTCCTTGCAATGGTTAAACAAAATAGCACCAATTCTTATAGGATGCCATTGTGTTCTATTCTTTATACAGTATCATGATAACTCTGGCAGTTTGAAATTTTTTCGTCGGAAATAGTTTAAAGTACACACATTCAAAAAATTGGGAAATTAAGTGGCAATCCGCACACAAAGATTTAAATCGATTCAGATTAAGGTGGTATGCAGGGCCCGACTTAGACATTGGGAGGCCTTGGGGCAAACATTTTAAGGGGGGGGGGGGGGACCTTTTATCTTAAAATTTTTCGTGAATTATACTGAAGTGACTAAAACTAAAATTCATATATTGTATGTATACATAAATTTCGAACCAAGTACTATTCACATGTATACATAATAGAATAACAAAGATAATTAAAAAAAAACTATAGAATGCATTTTTTTCGGTTATAAGAATATTAGGATAAATTTAAGCCATTAAAATATAAATACGCTAACTGTTGGCTTTTTTGATGATGTAACTAGTACCTGAAGTGTGCGTGGGACACGGAAATGAGGAGGTAGGAGAAGAAAGCCCCTTAAAGATGGAAAAAAAAACTTTGGTCATTTTTAGCCATTTTTTAATCATTTGGCACTCCTTCAACGAAAACTTATATCAGTCCTTGGGGGGGAGGGGGCTTAAGCCGGGGGGGGGGCAGGAGAAATTGCCCCGCATGCCCCTGCAATAGTCAGGCTCTGGTGGCATGTGAAGCAGAGTATCACATTGCACCATGCTTGGAAAAGTACAAAGATTTGTTTTATGTGTGTGCGGGAGAGAGTAGCAATTTTACTACTAAAAGTTTTCAAAGCATTCTTAAAATAGTATTTTCCCCAGGGAAACATTCTGATATATTAGCAGGGCCGTGAGGTGTAGTTGATCCCCCCCCCCCCCCATGAGAATAATCAGGAGTTTCCTTAAGGCAGGCCAAATGCTTAAAAGAAGCCATAAGTGATCAAAATTCATATATGTTGAGACATTTAGGAAGGGAGTGTGGTCCCCCTTTCCTTCCCAGCTTCCAACACTGAATGCCACACATGCAAAATGGAAATTATATCATTAAAAAACTAATGATTAAATTTTTTTTACAACATAGTATTATACAACAAAGTATCCTTCAAAAGAAATTTTTTATTAATGTTTCCTCGTAACGTGATAAGTTAAAACCATGACCCCTTTTAAGCCTTCTCTTACAGACATCTTATAACATACCCGAAGTAAATGTTTACAAAGAAATGCTCGTGTCAAATAATACATAATTTTTTCTAATATTATCAAACTAGAAATTTTTCCTAAAGTTGCGACCATCTTTGTAGGATAGCCTGTGTACAGATGTGACCAGTACGGAGTACAAATTTTATGCATACATACAATATGTAGGAAATTTATTATAAACTGCTTTCACATTACTGAAAAAAAAATTGTAGATAGAAGGGGAACGCCCAGAATGATGCCGTCTTAGTCGGGCCCTGTACATTTATTGACTTATTTTAGATCATAAAAGCATAGCGCTTGTCCGCACGACTGTTTGAAAAAGACTAGACTATTATTAATATTTTAAATAAATTACATATAAATAAATAAGTTACATATTGCGTGATAAAAAATATCGTCTCTTAACATTATTTCTAGGATTGCTGAGTCCAGAAATTCCGTTTAAAAATTGCAACTGTGACAGTAGTTTTTAAAAAAGAACCATCGCAGATTTAAACTAAAATAAAAATTGCTTCTAGTAATTTGTAGGTTTTTGGATACGATAAATTATTTTATTAAGCATAATAATAAATTATTCGGCATAATGTTTGCAATAAATAAGATCATTAAAACATAAAGTTCTTTGGTCAGCCCGATTTTGTTTCTTGAGAGGGTGAGGAGAGGGAAATAATTATTGGAAAGAAAACTAATTAATCCTTTTCACTCTTTGAAACTTTTTGTTTCGAAATATGTGTCACTATTTTGTTACAATACTCTCTATACTTAAACTTCGTGGTATATTTCTATTAAAAATATTCTGTAATTATAATATACAGATTATTTTTCATAAACTATTGGTATCAACTAGCGTACAAGAATCACTGTTGGCAAAGGAGTAAAAAGAATTGAAATATTATAATTCATTTTAGTTCAAATCGTAGTATTTTACTTGATATAGATATTAAACCCCAAGAAAAAAAAAATATATATCCTAATCCTTAAAAATGATGCCTTTTAAAGGCCTGTTGATGTTGTATTGTCCACAGTATATTGTATTTATTATCAAAACACAGATTTCTCTCAGCTAATAAATGAAGCTACATAGTTGATAAATCAATCTTCTCTTTAAATTTTAAACCATACATGTTCCACATGTAGGTTTGAACGCGTTTTCTATACGTTGCAGCGTTCGATTTTCCTCTCGGCGCTAGAGCAGATTCTAAGCAATTGCGGATTCAATGGGTAGGTCACGACGCCCTCCTCCCCCGACTTAGGAGATTTCTAAAGTACATTTAAAAAATGAAATACAGTAGAAGATATAATTTATATACTGCAAACTTAAAAACGTAAGGTTGTGCATTATATAGAATTTTGCATTACTTGGATCATCTGTCACCCATAATTGAACTTACCTTGTTAAATATTCTTTTTTAAAAATTTGCCCAGGTATACCTGGACCCAAATAATTAACTATGTTGCTCATTTTCAAAAACATTTATTATGATAGTATTTTTTTCATTAAAAAGTTATAAAATAAGGAGATGAAATTGAACTAGTACATAAAATTTAGTTTTCGAGAGAGCTGCAATTTTTTAAAATCTGGGAATTCACGTGTTTCTTCCCTGCAAATTTCATTCCTTAGACCTGAGAAGTTATGCGTTATATGGAGAATTGTGTTATATGGGATTGAGTTATAAATTATACATAAAATTCTTTCAAATTTATCTCTTGTTCAACAATGAGAATCTTTCTGACAGGTCATTTCTGACACATCCAGGAAGTCATTTTCTGTATCAGATCAAGACGTTTCCAAGTGCACCTATTGAGAACAAATGTGATTTACTATTATCGCTTTCCATTTTTCGACAAAGGCAAAGAATCTTTCGGTAAATCTGCGTAAAATTTGGGGTTTTAAACTGAATTTCAGATCGCGACTGCCAACTGCTCCTTCATTAAAGCATTTTTGTAACTGTCAAGTCCTAAAAATTGGCTTAAAATTCTCAATTTCTGAATGTTTTCTTGTTTTTATAAGAAAGTGGAGAATTTTTCAGTTTCTTGGTATCAAATAAAATGCGTAAATTTTATATCTTTAAGAATATTAATGTTATTTTTTGTTATCTATGAAAATGAAAACGAGTGTTTCAAGGCATCAGAAAAGTAGCTATTTTGGATATGGGAAACTGTCTTCCGTATAAAAATTGCTTATTAAGCGATGTAACACCCCTTCCCGCCCCCCAAAAGGTGTTAAATGAAAAGCTGGATCCGCCTTTGACCCTAAAGCTGATGGGTACGCTCTAATGTTATACTCTTTCTAACGTTTAAAAATTATCCCAACGATTATAAGCATTCTATTAAAATGACATGTGAAATCAGTGTTGAATTTAGCGGAGGAATCGGCAGGACATTCGGTTTCTTTTCTTATTAAAGATTAAGAAATGTAAATTTCTTCCAAGAGTTCTGTTTCCACCGTTCACGATGTCTTTCAATGTTAATAGTCTATTTATTAAAAACTTTAAAACTTTGATTCTAAATACTCCTTTAAGGGTGCTTCAAACTGCTTATTTTCAGATTTATTTTTACGTTCACTTTTGCTCTCAAACACATCAAACTGTCAAATTCTCTTATTTAGGAACTACATAATGTGCCGTGCGTGTCGATTTTTTGATAAACGCAGAAAATATTGAACAAAAAATACTGTTAAATTCAACGCTTTGAACCGAATTTTCCGAAGAGGAGATCTAATAATGAAATAAGGATCACACTGAGAAAATAATCATTTATAAATCAAATTCTAATGAATTGAGCAAAAAATGACATCACATGGCATCTTATACATCTTTTCAAAAAGCACCACATCAAGTTTCATGTTTTTACTTTTAAAATTGAGTCTGAAATTGTGTCAGAAAATTCGAGAGTGGAATTTTTTTTTTCGAATACACCCTTAACAATGTCAACAGAAATACGCTTAAAATGCCGCTAAAGCTGGGTAAAAATCTTGTTTCTGAACTGCAAAACCAACCATAGAATCAATAAAAAATTTTATCAAAAAAAAAAAAAAAAAAAAAAAATCAGTTGCAAATTGGTCAAATTATTTATTTATTTATTTTATTTTATTTTTTATTATTTTCTTTCGATTCTATAATTTTTTCGTTACAATTATATAAACTTTTAATTGTGTATATTTTTCTAAAAGTTAACATAATTTATGATACCCAACTCTTGCTAATTACTAGAAGGCTTATTTTATGCTGATGAGTTTCAATTTTGGAAAAAAAAAAAAAAAAAATGACGCAGCCTGAATGAGAGAGAGAAAATTTGATGTCAAGTGACAATAACCGCTTTTAACTCTATATAGGTAACTAGTATATTGAAAAATGGTTTTCCATTTTTTCGCTATTCGATATGAAATTGATTCACTAGTCCGGCTTGCAAACTTTATGTTTTTATTTTTAAAAAATATAGTAAGTAAAAAAATAGTAAGTAAATGTGTCAGAAAGTTATGCGTTTTTTAGCAGGTGATTTTAGAACCATCTTAAATATGTCTTTCTTTTCAGTAGCATCTTTTAAATGTACTATTCTTCTGATACGATTTTGTATTTTTTTATCCGAGCATTTTTGCATTTCTTTTTTGCATTTTTTTTTTCCGATTTATTTTCTCAGAATCAAGCATCGTTGGTTATTTTTTAAATATAGCAAGGCATCTTTTAGAAATGCACATGAAAGTTGTGATAGTATAAGATGAATACAGAGAAAAAATAAAATTATTTCATATTCATCGAACATATAAAGTTTGATTATTTAAACTGTGTAAGTCAACATTTGAAAATTTCACGCATATATGGGTGCAAATATTTTTGTAATTGTTATAAGTTCCTGTTGTCAATACTAAAAATTTTGAGAACATTTTTAATAATAAAAACAATACACGGTGTATAATAATTTGCAAATATTTATCTGTTTTAAAAATAGACATGGTATTGAAGTTTTATGTTGCTGGATTATTTAATTAATAATTGTCTGTTTGATACCCTTTTCATCTAAAGAGTGTTCTTAAATCAATAAGGCTAACTTTGTGACATAAGTTCTATTTTTATTTATTAATTTATTTATTTTTTGTTCGGAAATGCATGGAACTAGTAGGTGTTGTTGTTCAGAAACTATCTAATCGCACCCATTTTCCTGTTTTTTTTTTTTTTTCAAACGCAATAGACTTTTTAGAAAAACCCGTCAAATTTGGCGTTTTGAAATGCATTTCCAGACGAAAGCAGAAAAACCAGTCAACAAAAGGGAGAAAAAAGCGTGAGCACGTGATAAAAATCGCTTTTAACTCGGTAGTTAATTTATTTATCTTAAATTGAAAAATTAAGTTCGATTCGAAAGCGTTTCCATACAATCAGACCTTCCAATTTTATATCGTTCCGTTAAAAAAATGAATTTGTAAATACGTCAAAAAGTCTTGCACTTATTGAACAGAGCAGTTGAGAACAGCCTTAAAGTAAAATGTTTATCTAAAAACTTGATTAAAGTGAATAAATATCTGAAACTGAAATCATTTTTCCTTTCTTCCCTTCTTGATTTTCGCGGGGGAAAAGTTGCATTATGGTAATTGTGGAACTTTAATTATTTAGTAATAATCATTTTTTGCATTTGTTAATTGACTTTAAATTTGTGAAAGTTAAAAAGTCATTTTATTTAAGATACTTTTTACTGTCAAATGAATATTCTCATGATTAAAAGGCAACAGGTGTGAAGACAATGAATGCAGTCCCTTCCCACAGGGCGCTTTGGTTAAAATATTTCTTTACCCCTAAAAAGATTATGACTTCTTACCCCCCCCCCCCCCCTATTGTTACAGGTGACCATTAAAGAGATAGGGGGTGTCATGTGATCTAGAAATTGGTTCTAATTGGTTAATAATGAAGACAGTCAGAGGTTAGAGGGATAACAAAATTATTACGATCGCAGTTAGTGTATGTTCCCTTGTGTCGTACAGTGTCTTTCGCTGTTCATTTGTACAGTTACTCCTGTTTCTGTTCGCTAAAGTTCCTGTCCAGATTTCTACTAGTTTCATTCGAGGATGTATGCAGCTAAAAGTGGTAAGTTTTTTAATGATTTATCTCTTAATGTGTTTTTAATATTACTATCAATAAAATAAACTTTTTTTGTGGAGGGAGGGGTTAAAAATAACACTGTACCATTTTAAATTAAATTAAGGATTGCGGTACAGTTTTAATTTAATGAAAAAGTATTCTCAAATGAATGATTCTTACTTTATAATAACTTTTTTTTTTTATTGATGATAAAATAATAATTTAGATAAGGATGTTATGATTATGTATTAAGTCTTTGAATAAGGACAATAATAGTAATAATAATAAATTGTGTCATTGAATTTAGCTTTTTTTTTTTTTTTTTTTTTTTTTTTTTTTTTTTATAGAATATTTAAGGTTTGTAAAAAACATTGTTTCAAAGCTATTCCTATCCGCACAGACGAAAATCCTTGACATGTTTTCATTAATGATTCGACACATATTATATAGTCGGCAATTGAATTTTTACAAATTACTTTTTTTAAGTGTGGCCAGATCACAACAGCATTTAATTATCAGAATTAGAAACGCTGACCTTAATTATGATATTCGATATACAAGATTATATATGACTTTAACAATTGATATTAGAGTGAATTTTTAACAAGTTGATAGAAACTGTTTTAGTTGCAAATATGTATGCATTTTTAGTATTTGATTATGATTCTTATTTAGTATTTTTTTTAAATTTCACACATGTTCAGTTCAATGTTTCACGCATACATATATATATATATATATATATATATATATATATATATATATATATATATATATATATATATATATATATATATATATATATAATTTAAAACTTGTAATTAGTATTAAATAGTTTAACTATTTTTATTAGAATTTTTATTAGAATCTATTTTTATTAAAAAGTTTTTTTGCCTACTTATGTTTTGTAATTAATTATTTTTGATAATAGTTATTTAAATATCTATTATTAATAAAAACTATTTGTTTTCTACTTTTACTACTTTAACTTGCATATTAACTGTCTAATGTGACTGAATGCAAAATTGTATTGCTATCACATGGTCGAAATTGATATTTGTAAGTTAACCTATTATATGATTTAATTTGTCTAATTATTTCCATTTGACATGATTTTTCAATTTAATTTAATCAATGTTAATTCAATTATATTATTATTTTCTTTTTCCTGTTCTCAATGGAAATTGTGGTTGCGATTGATAATTGTAAGTTTATCTTTATCAATATTTAATTACAGTTTAATTATTTTTCTAATATTTTTTCTTTGAAATATTTTTTCTATTGCAATTATTATATTGATAATTCTATTATGGTCTTATTATTTTTCTAATATTTTTCTTCGAAATGAGTTCTCATTTGTGATTAATCGGGCAATATGGAAATTATTTTTAGGTCTATCCTGATTTCCACTCAGAAATTAATCGCAATTAATGTGGCTATTTAGTATTGTCCTTGATAACGAGCTAAATACCACATTTCCAATTTTATTTCTAATTCTGACAACTCCTCTGTATGATATAAATTGGCATTAACAAGTTTATTGATGTTGATTTGTAGTATTATCTAATGGTTATATATATATATATATTGTTTAACAATTTTTAAATGTCACAGAAATCTTTGTCGTTTTACAGACTATTTAAATGGATCAGTTTTTTTTTTTCATCACGAAAAGTATATTTATTATCAAGCATAAAAAGTAAAAGGCAAAAAATCAGTGGAAATATTAATCACTCATTCGCATGGAAATTCTATTTAAAATGCTGGATGCTTCGAATGGCCATTTAATCACATAGCCTGACATTTTATACTTGCAAAAAGTTTATTATTCATATTTTATATTGCATATATATGATCATTAAAAATAATACTTGGTAATAGAATATCTTTAAACTTTGTTTTTCTAAGTTATTCATGGTTTTGTTGTTTACTGTTTTAATTACGGTTTGTTAGTTGCTTTTTCCGAGTTTTGAATTTATGAAATATAATTTATTGATATATATAACAATATACTTCAGTTTTTGAAATGAACTTTCAGGTTTCGATCGGATTTTCAAATCTGTGTGTTGCACGATAACTATCTCAAAGCTTCCGCGAATTAAAAATTTACTAAGTAGACCTTTGATGTCTTCTAAAATAGCTGCGCTATATGTTTGATTTTTGTTTAATTTATTTTTTTCACTTCAGGAATTTATATATATATACACAGGGTGGTCATAAAAAAAACTTTGCCGATATTTGGAGCTCTAGCGGACAGTCCGCTCAACCGATCGAAGTGAAATTTCAGATATAGCTATTCAGAGGTATGAGCTCGAGATTCTGTGAACGGCAACAAACTGGCGCTCACGGTTACGGTTATAGTTACAGAAACTCGAAAATTTCCAATGGCAACACCCATTTTTTTCATTGCAAAATGCTCAGCGCATTCGAAAACCCTAAAGAGCGTTGGAACCGTATGTGTATTGCAAGAAAAGGACATGTTATGCACGCACAAAAAATCGTTCTGGGAACCCTCCCCCCCCATAGAAAAAACTCGATTGGGGTGAAAAGAGGAAATTTGCATATGACACAGAGTCAGTACACTAATTTCTGATTACAATACAGATCGGAGAAACTAAAAACTTTATTTTGATTACACATTTTCCACATGGGTGCCATCACCATTAATTGCCTGTGATAGCACCCATGTGGAAAATGTGTAATCAAAATAAAAGTTTTAGTTTCTCCGATCTGTATTGTAATCAGAGATTAGTGTACTGACTCTGTGTCATATGCAAATTTTCTCTTTACACTCCAATCGAGTTCTTTCTATGGGGGGGGGGGGGTTCCAACGCTCTTTAGGATTTTCGCATGCGCTGGAAAACCTAAGGAGCATTTTGCGGTGGAAAAAATGGGTGTTGCCATTGGAAATTTTCGAGTTTCTGTAACTATAACCGAAACCGTGAGCACCATTTTGTTGCCGTTCACAGAATCTCGAGTTCATAACACTGAATAGCTATATTTGAAATTTCATTTCGATCGGTTGAGCGGACTGGTCGCTACAGCTCCGTATATCGGCAAAGTTTTTGTATGACCACCCTGTATATATATATGTATATACAGGGTGTATCTAAACTACTGGGCAAAACTTTAAGGGGTGATAGTACACATCAAGACAAATATTATTAAATAGGAAACTAAGGGTCCCAAACCGGGGGGGGGGGGTGTCCCAAACAAAGGTTCCGAAGGAGATAGTCGCCATCAAAGTTTAGTGTCCAAAATTTGAAATGATTATAAAAAACGAAAAAATTGGTCGATTCGTTTGCGGTTTTCACGAAAACTATTCTTTATGTCGGTATTGTCTTGAAAATAAATTATAAAGATAAATTTCCAAAAATGCCGTTAGAGGGCGCTTTAGACTTTGGAATAACGAACAACTATTTTTAACTGTTATTTTTTGCATCTCATTAAATTTTTTTAGAAGTTTTGACATAAACTTAAATTTTGAGCTCAAAATCTCTGGTTAAGTAGCGCAAACTGAACTGTGTTCAATGGGAGTGGGTAGGGTCAAATTTCAAATGATTATAAAAAACAGAATAATTGGTCAATTGACTTGCCGTTTTCACTAAAACTATTCCGTTATGTCAGTATTGTCTTAAAAATAAATTATAAACATAAATAAAAACAAATGTCGATAGAGAGCGCTTTAGACTTTGGAGTAACGTAGAACTATTTTTACCGCTATTTTTTGCATGTCATTAAATTTTTTTGAAGCTTAGACATAAAATTAAATTTTGAGCTGAAAATCGGAATCGTTGAGAGTGGTTAAGTAGCGCTAACTGAACTGTGTTCGATGGGGGTGGGAAGGTTCAAATTTCAAATGATTATATAAAACGGAAAAATTGCTCGATTCGTTTGCAGTTTTCTCTAAAACCATTCTTTACGTCAGAATTTACTTGAAAATAAATTTTAAAGATAAATTTCAAAAAATTTTGTTAGAGGGCTCCTTAAACTTTAGAGTAATCAACAACAATTCTTAACTGCTATTTTTTGTATCTAATTAAATGCTTGCCAACACTTAGACTTAAATTTTGAGCTCAAATTCTGAATCGTTGGGAGAGGTTAAGAAACGCAAACTGTGTTCAGGAGTGGAAATGTTACCCTGCCCACCCTACGAACACAGTTCAATTTTTCGCTACTTAATTACTCACAACGATTCCGATTTTCAGCTCAAAATTTAAGTCTAAGCTTTTAAAACATTTATTTAGATTTAAAAAAAAAATAATAATAACGGTTAAAAATAGTTGTTCGTTACTCTAAAGTTTAAGGTGCCCTCTAACGGATTTTTTTTAAATTTATCTTTAAAATTTATTTTCAAGGAAATACTGACATAAAGAATGGTTTTGAAGAAAACCACAAACGAATCGACCAATTTTAACGTTTTTTATAATCATTTGAAATTTGAACCTCCCCACCCCCATTGAACACAGTTCAGTTTGCGCTACTTAACCACTCTCAACGATTCCGATTTTCAGCTCAAAATTTAAGTTTATGTCTAAGCTTCAAAAAAATTTAATGAGATGTAAAAAATAACGGTAAAAAATAGTTGTGCGTTACTCCAAAGTCTAAAGCGCCCTATATCGACATTTTTTGAAATTTATGTTTATAATTTATTTTCAAGACAATAAAGAATAATTTTAGTGAAAACCGCAAATAAATTGACCAATTTTTCTGTTTTTTATAATCATTTGAAATTTGAACCTATCCACTCCCATTGAACACAGTTCAGTTTGTGCTACTTAACCACAGGTTTTGAGCTCAAAATTTAAGTTTATGTCTAAACTTCTAAAAAAATTAATGAGATGCAAAAAAAAAAAAAATAATAATAACGGTAAAAAATAGTTGCTCGTTACTCCAAAGTCTAAAGCGCCCTCAATCGGCATTTTTTGAAATTTATCCTTATATTTTATTTTCAAAACAATACTGACATAAGGAATAGTTTTCGTGAAAACCGCAAACGAATCGACCAATTTTCCCGTTTTTTATAATGATTTCAAATTTTGGACCCTAAACTTTCATGGCGCATATCTCCTTCGGAAGACGTTTGGGACCCTTAGTTTCCCATTTATTATTATTTGTCTTGGTGTGTACTATCACCCCTTAAAATTTTGCCCAGTAGTTTAGATACACCCTGTATTTTTATTTTGCAGCCGCAAATATTCTGCGTGGTTGGACAGAATAGAAGCATTTATTGGGGGGGGGGGGGGGGATCGGTCCTGTAAGGTTTTTTTTTTTTTTTTTTTCCTATAGTCTTTGACTTATTTCACTCACATTTTTTCTTCTAAATGTAAAAAATATATACATCAATTTCCCATCGAATAGAGGGAAAAACTTTTAAATAAGTGTGTTTAAAATACTCTCTAAATTTATTGACTGATTATTTGAATATTTTTTAAAATATTTATTGTAAAATGGAAAAAGCGTCAGATATCAAAAATAATAACTAAACGTTTGGGTTTTCGATGTAATTGATACTGATAAAAATGGATTTCCCCTTTTCTTTCATTTTAATTTACTAAAATATTAAATGTCAATCAAACATCCATTTATTTTTCGTTGTTACTCATGCAGATAATATTACATTTTATTTTCATTTGATAAGTTCCTGAATCAAACACATGGGGTTGATGCTTAATACTCAAATCTAACATTGATTTTGAATTAAAAAATTTTTGAGCTAATCATGAATTTCATAATGATATATTTGTTCATTGCTAGATGCGTGTACGCAGGTTCAATTTATTCCCTTTTCAGGGAAAATATTTATTTAAATTCTAAAACTTTTATTTGTGTTTGGGCGTATTAGAACTGTTTCCCTCGATCCCCGCGCTTTCTCTAATTAATTAAAGTTTATCACTGTTTGATGAAAAACATCTGTAAGCTTAAAGAGTTACGTTATGGAATCTAAAAAAAAAATCTTTTTCTAATTCCTCCCCCCTCTCCCCTCCCGTCCTTAGAGCAAAATAATTCTGTTGCTAAAATGTTGAAATGTTTGACTTCAAGTAAAATAAAGTAAATTAATGCTTTTTTTTCACACAAACTGTAAAAGAAATATTTAATTCTGGTTTTCTGGTACAATTTTAACATTAGTGTGTTGAAATAAAGTGGTATAAATGAAATACAATCACACTTCAAAGGAATAAATGAAAAACCTATTTATTTTGTAATTCTTCCTAATTAATTTACAACTAATTTAATCAGAATATAATGACTTTCCTAAAATACAATGTAGATTTTAAGTATTTCTTTACACCCCCCCCCCTTTAATTAAAAAAAAAAGCAAATAAAAGAAGATTTTGATTCCGATTTTTTACGTTTGTATTTAGATCACGATCTATTTTATGCGTGTTTCTCTTCTTTTTAGTAATTGAAAACAATTTTCTTGAATTGAAAAATTTCCTAGTTCTCTCTCTCTTTTAATATTAATATTTTTACTTTACTTTATGTTTGTGTAAGTAGAGAAAGGGGGTGGAGCATAAAATTTCATTAAAATTTTTCATTTCTTGCTTTACAATCATGTCAAGGTATAAAATTATCACTAACTGCATTTAGTATCTCGATTTGTGGCATTTGCATAGCATGTGACCTTTCAATTCCTTCTTGCAAAAAGAAATCCTCTATTATCGCAAATTTTATAAAAACTTATATAATTAATTTCAAAGAATAACATATGTACTTAAAGCTATTGCATTAAATATTGAGATTTAACACTAGAACCGCGGTGACGGGTCATTTTGACCCGTATCATATGGAGAGATGTCGATTCAAACCAGAAAAATCTTAATAAAATAATCTAAATATAGGCTGAGAGAATATTTTCAATAAATAACTTAAACAGTATTAAATGATAATTCCAGTAACAAATATTTTTATAAAACTTGAATGAATTTTCCCGCGGTTCTAGTGTTAAAAAATCTTTAGTAAGGTCCCTGCCGCCGAAGACACTCGCTATTCCTATGGGGAGGTTATTTTCTAATATCTCGTTTGCATTTCGACAATTTTTTCTTCCTTGTTTTGCCTTGAATAGCTGAGGTCCTTCTCTACATCACACTTTTGTTACCTTTTCAATTTTGGTTGCAGACTATTTTTTATAAAATTACTTTCAGTTTCAAAACTGGTTTCTTTAGTGAGAGAACTTTATATAAAAAAAAGTACCTGCGATTAAAATCGAAAAAGTAATAAAAGAGCGATGTGGAAAGGGACCTCATCTATCCAATGGAAAAGAAAAATATTTAAAAATGTCGAAATACAAACGAGATATTAGAAAATAACATTCGCATAGGAATAGCATTAGCTCGCAAGTATTGTTATATTTATTTTTTATAGATCAATTTTGCATGTATCTTTCCCGTTTATGACAGGACTCCGTCATAAGCAGGTTTTGTTTCACTGATTTTATTGCATTTTATTTTTTTCCCTTTAAATCTGCTAGCCTTTAAAAAAAGTATTTTTAAAGTTTTTATTGTAAAATAATGGTGATTTAAAAATATGTGCATTTTTTATAAAATTTTATATTTAAATATTTCCAGCTATAACTTTAAATTATCCCAATTAAAAAAATACTAATCAGTTACAAAAATTAACTTTATGGGAAATTTTAGGATGTTATTTTGTTTGTAAATTATATAGTTAACAATCACAAAGAGAAAAAAAATCTAAATTATAACTCGATTATTACTTTTTTTGCATGTTTCCTAGAGCTTTTAAAGTAAATTTTTTTCCTGAATTGGACGCATTTCAATTTGTGTCTAATCCCTTAAAACCTGATGCGTTATCTAAATGGCCATAACTCTGTGAAATTTGCAGATATGAAGTTGGATTTTTTTGTGTTTAATTCAGAAATGGATAAGGAAAGCTTTCCTAATTGAAATTTTTACCCTACGGGGACCGTATAAAAATTTAAGTGTATTTTTGTATTTTTTCAAATAGCCCTCCCTCCCCCATGGAGTTCAAATCTATATCATTATATTTGGCACCCTTTTTTATGAAACTCTGGAATTGAAATTTTGAGTCATTGGGTAATATTTAAAGAAACAGCCTATAATTACTATATTTATGAATCACCCAGTATATATGGCTTTTCTGCAGTTCGTGATTTTCCCACAATCTACTGAAAAGTTCGTTCGCTAAAAAATCTATAACATCATTCATTATTGTTACTACATTTTGATTTTCGCATATTTTATTCATATTAGAGATTCTATTGTGTATGGAGATGAGCCTATAATGGTTGTCGGAAATGTGATTGGATATTTATAAAATTTATATTAATGGAAGATAAAAAAAAAATATATATATACGTATTCAAAATTTTTTTCAAAATTTGCAGCAATTTATCTTCCTTTATTAAAAAAATTTTTATGCGATAATCTTTTGTTCATTTAGCATCCGAATTTTAAACTCTGTTATTCGTTCAGCTTTTTTTTTTTTTTTTTTTTTTTTTTGCTTAAAATTCAGAGTATAATTAATTTTGAAATCAATAAACACATTTAAAATTACCAAAGTTAATTTGCATTTTAGAAAAATCAGCATGTACTGAATAGATTTTTTGTAAAAAAGGAAAAAAAATAGACAATCAACAGCAATTTCAAATTAAAAAAAATCCTCATCATATTATTATGAAGAAAAAATACTTTTCTACGAAAGTATAGTTTAAATTTATAAATTACCTCTCAACAGAATTTTAAATTATTATCTACACAATTAGCGATTTAAATTTGTAAAACTATATCTTAGATAAATTCAGTTAGTGATCATAATTTTGTTTGCTTTTATTTCTTCAAAGCTTGTTTTACGTTTAAAAGCTGAATTCACATTAAAAATGTAGCAATTTCTTATGAAAAAAATCACGATGATATAATAATTTTATATTCTAAAAAGTCATCTAACTATTCGCTACCAATCAAATACCACAAAATTTTAAAATACAGTTATAATGATGTGCGTAATAATAAAATTAACTTTCTTGATCTTAATATTACTCTTTCTGATAATAAAATTCTATTTGATATTTATGATAAACGTAATGACTTTCCTTTTAAAGTAAACCTCTTTACTCATTATAATTCTTGCCTACATAAATCTGCCTATGTCAATATATTACTTAATTTTGCCCATACAATTAAAAATATTTGTTTACATAATTTTAAAATGCATAATTTAAAAACTACAGGAAACGGCTATAAGATATGGTTATCCTTTACATTTGGTTAAAAGAATATTATCTGTATAAACATTTATTTAGTATTAACTGCCTATTTTCTCTTCAACCAATATTGCAAACATTAACAAGCTAATTTATGCAGTACCATATGATGTTATTGATGAGAACTCCTATAGTCTTTAATATATATAAATTATTACATGATCTTAAAAATAATTAACACATTGCGTAAAAAAAGTTTTAAAAATATTATAAAAAATAAAAATAATACAAAAAAAAAAAAAATAAATAAAAAATACAAAAAAAAATTAAAAAATATGAATAATAGGATGGTTGGGTGGGTTAAATGCTAGATTACGGAGTAGGGCGGTGTTGTCTGGATAATATGCAATGGTTAATTATTATACATTTAAACAAAAAAAATTAACTTTACAATAGTATTAAAGTTTATGTTTACCTAAAAACTAATATGCATAACTTAAAAATGATCAAGTTATTGAGATAAGATATGGTTGTCTATTGTATTTGCCTTAAAGAAATTATTTGTAAAATATTAGAATAGAAATTATTCTTGGAAATTCTTAGCTATTAAATAATTTATTTATTTTTTCCCTATAATAGAGGGCAGGACTATAAGCATATAATCTATATATATAAAAGGAATTCCGAGGATAATTAATTGAATAATTGAATAATTATTTGAGGCACAGATAGGCCCTCATCCTCTATATTCCTTTTATTTATAGAGATTTTACACAGCTTAGGTAAACGCAGAAGAAATATAAAACAGATAATGTATTTATCACAAAAAATCGTCTGCTAAGAAAATCTTTTTTCATTTTGAACTCTATAAATAAAAGGAATAAAGCAGAAGAAATATAAAACAGATAATGTATTTATCACAAAAAATCGTCTGCTAAGAAAATCTTTTTTCATTTTGAACTTCTATAAATAAAAGGACAGATAGGCTCTCAAACAGTGAATCGTCGAATATAATTGAAGAACAAATGGAAGAACAAATGGAAGAACAAATGGAAGAACAAATGGAAGAACAGATGGAAGAACAGAAAGAAGAACAGATGGAAGAACAAATGGAAGACCTCTTCATTAACAATAAAAAAAGATATGCAAACGAAACCCCAGAACACCGATCAAACATATCTGCCGGAAACTGACGAGACATGGCACAGAAACGTGAATGTGTGGGGTTGTAGAACTGGCATTCAGATAGTCTTCGGGCTACTGAGGGCGGGCAACCGTCTAGTTTAATTAATATATTAATCCTATAAATGGCAGAACTAAAATAATTTTCTGCTAGAAGTTGTAGTAATATATTCTAGTTAAATAATTAATATAGTAATATTAATAATTGATTAAAAATAAAAATATAATACTTCTAACAGTAGCATTTATTTATTTTTTTCTAAATATATTATGAATTATATAGTATAATATATGTTCTATTAATTTTTATAATTATTGTTACAACTTTATTTTATTATCTATGTGATTTATACTATGACCATAACCTTGACTGTTAGAAAGTCATATGTAGTTTGTATCTGATTGCACTACAAATCTTGCTAGGATTTGGGTAATGGTAAATATTTTAGTATATACATCCTTTTTTTTAAGGAATATTATATTATTGTTATTTTGTCATATTGATTTTATTTTCTTCAATGAGTATCTTTCTACTAATTTGTCATGTGATTAGCTTCCAGCCAGTCGGGTGTATTGTGAGTCGAATTCTTAACTTTCAGCACGACTCATAACAGAAACTGATTGGATGTTTTTGCTTTTTTGTTAAACTATACACCTCTGAAGAAGTAGTTTAATAGAAAAGCCTTCTACTGTCTTTTTATCCATTTATCTTTCATTATTTTGGTAATCTGCCTTCTATTTCACTTCAAACTTCAACTGTTTTCAATAAGATGATTGTAAAAATACTGGTTTCATTGGTTTATTGTATGGTAATATATGAATTACTCTGGTTATATAATGTCCATTTATCCATATATTTCTTAGTAATTTGGTAATCTGCCTTCTATTTCTCTTCAAAATTCAACTGTTTTTAATAATATGGTTGTAAAAATACTGGTTTCAATTGTTTATTTAATGGTATTGTCTGAATAACTTTGGATGTATTTATAAAAGTATTTATACATCTTTTACAGTATTTATTCTTCAAATGAGTATAAGTACATCTTATGAGTATAAATTCTACAGATATTATATATAGCGAGTTATAATTTCGTTAGATAAGATTTATTTAATTTGTTTTTTCCCTCCCCCTATTTTTATTTTTACTTTTTTATTTTATTTTATTTCATTTTCGATAAATATTATTTGATAGTTGACATTTGATCAAAAGAAGATGAAAGTTTAACGACTTAACATTGAATATGATGGGTTTTAAATACCTAATTTAAAAAATACACGTGTGATCACTAAAAATATCTGGATAAAATAAGTTTTTAGAGAGAGAAAAATAACATATATGTTATTTTTCATTTTGTGTTTTCTTTCTTATATTTTATTTCCTTTAACAGCTTTATTGGAATTTAAAATTTTAATTTGAACACATAAAAGGAAATCCTTTATTACTTATTAATTTTGATGATACATAAATATTTATATAATTATTTTATTTTTAAACAATTATTTTAATTGCCCAAATGATGATTATATCGTCGCAAAATTGCTGAAGCAAAAAGGATTTTTACAGAGAAAAGTATATTCTTGCTTTAGAAACACAAAGTATTTCTATTATTATTATTATTATTATTATTATTATTATTATTATTATTATTATTATTATTATTATTATTATTATTATTATTATTATTATTATTATTATTATTATTATTAAAGAATGCGCATTTTTCAAAAGAAGATCACATTTTACACTACTAGATGGAACTTTCTAAAAAATTTTAAACCATTTCTAAACACTGTGTGTAAAAATTGAAAAAAACTGTTTTCAAAAGTGTGTTTTCGATGACAATATAATATCTTAATAATTTTAGAACTAAATCATAAATATAATATACATAATGTAATATTAGAAAAATGTAACATTATCAATTTGTAGTTTAATATAAATGTAGATCATATGCATTATATTATGTAGATCAAATCTTAATTCTCCCCTGACTTCCGATATAGTGATTGCCGTTATAATATTTCAAATTTAGAAACATCAAACTTTCAACTCCTACCAATAGTTCTCGGTGAAATCTAAATAATAGACACCCCCTCTTCTCACTCTTTTAAGACATTAAATGATTCTTTCCATTACCCATCCTACCGTTATCAAAACATCAAATAACAACAACCTGTAATAGATTCCTAGGAGAAAAAGTAAGAAAGTCAGGGTAATTAGAATAAGGTCATCTAGAAAATATTTGTAACTGTTAATATTTTTTTAACAAAAATATTGCCAGAAAGGAAAATGTAAATTTTTATTTTTTTATTTTATTTCGTTCAAGAAAGTTAATGCAGACATTTTGGAGAAAAAAAAAATGAAAATCTTAAAAACGACCCTGGATAAATAATTTTTTAAAAGGTTTAAAATTGATATATTTTTAAAACATATAAAGTAGGCGAAGTAAAATGTACGTATACAAAGAGGGTGTTATTTTTTAAGTTGTTTCATTTTGATCAATATAACAGATGTAGATTTTTAAACATGCGCAAGGAAGGGAAAAAAACCTTAATTAGATGTTCTGAAAAACTTTTTTTTTTTAATAAAAATATTAATTATTCTTTACACCGATGACGTATCACGTAATGTAGCATAAAGTAGAAAATGCGAACCTTAAATAGATATATATTTTTTTCTAATTCGGTTGATGTCATTGTAGTCTTTGCAGACTTGTAAACACACATACACACAAAAAGAGGGTTAGTGGAATAAAGTATTTTGCTACTTTTTTTTTTCTTTCTGTAACGGAAACTCGGAATGAAACCGAAATTTCCACAATTTGTGGCGAAGTGTCAGTTTGTTATATTCATTATATTTTTGGGATCAGTGTTTTGGTTAACTTAATAAATGAATAAAAAAAAAGGGGGGGGGGAGAAAAATTTGAGTTTCAGTTACATTTGAACTGTCTTGCTCTAGCATCACCCAAATTTCCAAATCTCTACGTTTGGTGGATTTTCTTTGTCGTCGCAAACATATTCTCAGACATACACATTTCTGTTATTGTTTTATATATATAAACTTTCTGTTTTGAAGGGAGGGGGACAGAGTCGTAGCTAGAAGGGATGAATAGGGGGTGAGGGGCTGTGTTTCCTATTCAATTGTTGTAATAACATCATTTTACACTAAGAAAAGTATATGATAATGAAAATTTTGAATGTATAACTGGTGCAAAATTAAACATCATGTTAGCTTCATACGTACAAAAAGGATGAGGGAATGTTGAATTACTTATTTTAGATACAATTTAGTAATTCTGAAAAATTGTGAAAGGGTCTCAAAACTAAATTAGATTTTTGAACAGAATTTCATTTGAATTTTCGGAATAGAAATTCATTGAGTGACCTTGGTATCTTTTCCAGGGGGGGAGGGGGGCTGAGCCGCCCATAGCGCCCCCTTAGCTATGGCCCTGGAGGGGGATGCCTCGAAATGATAGAAAAAAACAAATTTAAGAGGCTGCTTCATTCAAATGAAAAGACATGTTCTCTAATACTAAACCTGTGGAACAAATTTATAAAGATACCTCGGTTGCATTTTAATATTTTAAATGATTCTCTTTTCCTTTGGATAGCTGAAATCTATCTGCATGGAGGCCGTTCTTTTACTTTTTTTTATTTCGTTTACAGATATTTTTTATGAAGACGCTTTCATTTTCAGAACCGGTTTGGAATAAAAAATACCTGCAACCAAAATCGAAAAAGTTAAAAAATAAATAAAAATCCGACTGCATATCCAGATTAATCTCAGCTATCCAACGCAAAAAAATGATTTAAAAATTTCAAATGCTACCGATATATTTTTATAAATTTCTTCCTTAGGATTAGCATTAGAGAAGGGGTCTTTTCATTTGATTGAAGTAGTCCCTTAAGTGATTAATACGAATTGCCTTTCTCGTGATTTTAAAGCGATGAATGTATCTGCACAAATAAACAAAAAAATTTGCTTAAAATATATCAGAAAAATCAACTAATAATTAAATTTACGCTATAAGAAAAATGTTTATTTATTTGAGAGATGAAATTTTTCCTTGCTTAAGTAAAAATAAAAATTTCTTTTTTATAATTTCAGGAAAATATTGCCGGTATAACTCTTACGCTGGTGGATGCAAGAAGAGGAATTGCCCGTTCAAACATGTCAGTAAGTGTATTGTATTATCTTGATAGTGTGAAACTCTGTATAGGACATTTTACTTTATTTTTATAGATAATTTTTCCAACGTTTATTACTTGTATTAAAATACAATACTATTTCTTGAGACTGAAACTGATAAATCTACTCATGCTCCTCTCATGACGAGAAGATTGTTCTGTAATATTACAGGTGTTCAGATATAATTCTTTTCAATTATACAAATCAGGTGTTTTCAGTTATGGGAGCAATAGGATTTGTATATAAAATATCCTAATTAGTAAATGAAATTTATCACACAATATTATTTAAAAATATTAAAAAAATACGTAAGATATGTAATTGAAAATCAATGCATTTCTACTTAATTATTATTATTATTATTATTATTATTATTATTATTATTATTATTATTATTATTATTTTCTAAAAAGCCAGAAGGATAACACTTAAGAATGTTCTAAAGTACAAAGGATCTGCTTTCTGATTCTGATACATTTATCAATTCATTTTTATTCAAAAAATATTTAATCAGACAGCGTTTTTTTTTCTTTTCGTTTGTTAAATATGTATATATTATACATTTTAGTTATATAATAAAATAAAAGTTATTTATTTGTCAAAAAGCGGAAAATGCTATTCGATCCGAAATCACTTCTATATACAGCCCTGCCAGTTTTATATATTAACGTTTAGAAATGTGGCAGAAGTTTTTACACAGTTGCTCGGGGTATTTGAGAACTGCTATAAAATCAGGGATGCAAGCGCTGCGCCAAAAATGGTGATTTTAACCAATAAAATTTAATGGAATTATTGATTTATTAAATCACAGAAACCTTGTAATTAAATAATCCGAGAAATTCTTTTAAAATTAAGTGGTACCAATCGGTCACTTCTGACTCAGCGCTTGCAACCCTGCTTTAAAGTGCAATCTCCCCCCCCCCTTTTTTTTCTGCTTTAATAATTAAAGAAGTCAGACAAACAGCGCATTCCGTTAACTTAACTTTAAAGCTACCTCTTATGAACAAAATACATGGAAATTCATCAAATTTTTAATATTTACTTAAACTATGTATATATATAGTAAAAAAAAAAAAAAAAAAAAAAAATCGTGTCATTTTTTATAGAACTGTCAAGTTGTTTACCCTCAAATTTTGACAGGTAATATTTAGTGCATATTTAAGACAGATAACAAAGCATTCATATCACATTTAATGAATATCATTGTATATTACAAATGAACTAAGCTTTTCAAAATGAGAGAATCTGACTTTATGAGAAAAATCTGTTAATGTTTTTAAGCACTTATGGGACATTGAAGTTTATTTATAACGGAAGGCTTGTATAATATCTTCTTCTTTCATGCATTGAAATTTTGATACTCAGTTTTATAAACAGTGTCTCCCACAAATTCATGCAATTTCAGAAATTCATTTCAAAAATTAATAAATTGTTTTAACTGAAAGTGGCCTGCACCTCAAAAATTGTCAAAGTGTCGAACATTTTATAAAAAGGGGGCTTAGCTTTTCGTTGAACCATTTTTTACTATGAAAATTTCAATCACTTAATAAAGTCTTATAGCGCAATCCGATTTTATTCATTAAAATTTTATGGTTTTATTTGAATCTTTTTAAATTTTTCACGACGAATTTCATGTTTTTTCTTTTTTCTTTCTTTTTTTCAATTCTATGAAGAAAATATAACTTCCATTTGCAATTTAAATTTTTTTTTATGAATTTTTGAAATGTGAACGACTTAAGAGACGCTCTCTGTTTCATATCAAAGAGCACCTCCGATGAAAATGTGATCATATGTATGCTATTATTTATATTTTAGCAATTTTGATTGGATTTTCGTTCATAAACAATAAAAACATAATTTAAATATATCAAAGATTGTATAGCATATAAAATTAGAAAAGATTTTAAAAGAAATATAAATGCGCTTAGACTCTCTATTTTTTATTTATAGCCTTATTATTTAAGAATATTTCTTTTCAAAGAACATTTTCAGTAATAAAATTAAAAAAAAAAATAGATATTTAGTCTGATATTTAACATTCAACATTATAAAAAAGTATATTTAACTTAATTTATTCTTATTTCAGATGTTGGTGCTTCAAAATTAATCAAAGAATATGAAAATGGAGGTATGCATTTTGTCATCACTTTGATATAAACATTTTTAAATTTATGTTATTTCTTTTTGACTTTTTCTTCGTATGTGTGGGTTTTTACAGTATAATTCCTTTAATACAGCCTGAAACCAGTATATATTTGTATCTCTCTTTTTTTTTTCTATGTTTGAATAATTATTAAAAATGTTTTCTTAACAATTTTTTATTGTATATTATTTTTTATAAATCTTTTACGTGTAAAGAACTCCTTTAGAATATTTATTTTATCATAAACATAAATTCCCGTAAGGCATGGTGACGTATCTGCGACGTCGTTGTGAACTCACATTGTGACTTTGTGACCATCGATTGTCGATGTGAAGTCACAGTGACTGAAATGTGAAGTCGTTATGGCCGTTTTAGAGCTCTTTTGTGACGTCACATTGTGACCACTTTGTGAAGTCACGGTGTGACAGATTTGTGAAAAATGTGTCATTTGTGACTACTTTGACATTAACATTGTGACGAAACTGTGACAAAAGCGACAATATTTAAATTACCAGAAACATGTTTTTTAAAGTAAATTACATGTTTTGAAGAATATTTGTAATTTTCCAAACATTTTTAAGAAAGTCACATCTCAGTCACAGTGTGACGTCACTGAGTGGTGGCATTTTGGTCCCAGATGTATTGTGACTAAAGTGACTCACAGTGACGTCACTGTGACCATTCATGCTATGAGGGTTTGTACAATACACATATATTTATATATACACTATATTGCCATTGATTATTGGACACTTGCGATTTTAGACATTTTACTAAATATCTAGAAAAATACATGAGGAATCATCTCCAAACTCTTAGTGTATAAATATAATAGTATACGCCATACAATGCCGTGAAGATTTTTTACCGAAACTCCATAGGGGACCGTCAACAAATTAAAAAAGAATGTATATTTTTTGAATAACCCTGTCAAAACTAATGTAGCAAAAGCGCTCAAACTCTAGATTATGATTGAATGCCTTATTGTAATATGCCTTGTTCATTTTTATGCAAATAGCATACATACTCGCAGACTGATTAAGGTTTTTATAAAAATGGTCCCAAATTTTCCCAAGTTTTTTCCTTATAATTTTCAGAGTTCTTAATATAAAATAATATTTTTTTCAGAAAATATGACAAACAACATTGCCCACACTACCTTGTAATCAGAATTAAAAAATAATGAAAATTGTGTACAAAATGAGTAGGTTTACTAAATAATTTTTTACTGCGCATGCGTCAACGATATCAAAATTTCATTTGCATATTATGTTAGTTAAATGTATAGAGCAACTTTTGTGAAAGTCACAAAATCATAACTTGAAAATTCTGAAAATAATCGTCAATTGAATTAGTTGAAAATCCGTTATTCTCAAAATGAAGCAAAAACAAGAGGGGTTGTATCCATAAAGTCATTGATTAGTGTCAATATAGAATACACAATACGGGATGTACTACTATACATTTGGATAAAATCCCTCATTTTTTTGCTTCATTTTGGAAACAACGGATTTTGTCCTTTTTCTATAGACGATTACTTTCAGAATTTTCAAGCTATGATTTTGAGACTTTTACAAAAGTTGCTCTATACATTTAGCTAACATAATATGCAAATGAAATTTTGATATCTTTGACGCATGCGCAGTAAAGAATTGTTTAGTAAACCTACTCATTTTTCATACAATTTTTATTATTTTTTAATTTTGATTACAGGGTAATGTGTGCAATGTTGTTTGTCTTATTTTCTGAAAAAAATATTAATTTATATTAAGAATTCTGAAAATTATAAGGGGAAAACTTGGAAAAATTTGGGACCATTTTTATAAAAACCTTAATTACTCTGCGAGTATGCATGCTATTTGCATAAAAATGAACACAGTGTATTGCAATAAGGCATTCAATCATAATCTAGAGTTTGAACACTTTTGCTAGATTAGTTTTGACAGGGTTATTCAAAAGATATTCATTATTTTTTAATTTTTTGACGGTCCCCTATGGAGTTTCGGTAAAAAATCTTTACAGCGATGTATGGCGTATACTATTATATTTATACACTAAGAGTTTCGAGATGATTCCTCATGTATTTTTCTAGATATTTAGTAAAATGTCTAAAATCGCAAGTGTCTCATAATCAATGACAATATAGTGTATATATATATATATTTAATTTGCGTTTTCTATATTTAATAGGCTATGACATGTGATAAATTGCTCCTAGCATAAGACTGTCAATAGTAAAGTCTCACATATTTATACAAATATTGTACAGACATACAATAAATATAATAAACCTAACTGGAATGAAAAATTAGTCAGTGCGAGGAAACGAACTCGGGACACGCCTACCAGGATGTTGCTAAATCCACTGAGCCACTCTAGTCGATACCTGGATCTACAATTTTCCTGTAATAAACCATATTGGGGAAAGTCATAAGCTATATACACCATACGGTCAAAGATGACCAGCCACTTGCGATTTTAGACATTTTGTTAAATATCTAGGAAAATACATGAGGAATTATCCTGTCACTCCAAGAGTGTAAACGTAATAGTACAAGTCATACATTTCCGTGAAGATTTTTTCCCGAAACTCCATAGGGGGCCGTCAACAAACTGAAAAAGAACGAGTATCTTTTGGTCAAAAGCTTACCCTGTCAAAACTATTGTAATAAAAGCGTTCAAACTGTAGATTACGATTAAAGGAATAATTATAATAAACTGTGTTCATTTTTATGTAGATAGCATGTATACTCATAGAGAAATTAAGGGTTTTATAAAAACAGTCCCAAATATTAACAACTCTAATGTTGTAATTTGCAGAGTTCTTAATATAAAATAATATTCTTTTACGAAAATATAAGAAACAACATTGTACATAATACCCTAAAATCAGAATTAAAATTTTTTTAAAAATTATTAAAAATTTATTAAAATTTTTTTTTCGTCTCTTAATTTTTTAATTTTGATTACAGGGTAATGTGTGCAATGTTGTTTGTCTTATTTTCTGAAAAAAATATTAATTTATATTAAGAATTCTGAAAATTATAAGGGGAAAACTTGGAAAAATTTGGGACCATTTTTATAAAAACCTTAATTACTCTGCGAGTATGCATGCTATTTGCATAAAAATGAACACAGTGTATTGCAATAAGGCATTCAATCATAATCTAGAGTTTGAACACTTTTGCTAGATTAGTTTTGACAGGGTTATTCAAAAGATATTCATTATTTTTTAATTTTTTGACGGTCCCCTATGGAGTTTCGGTAAAAAATCTTTACAGCGATGTATGGCGTATACTATTATATTTATACACTAAGAGTTTCGAGATGATTCCTCATGTATTTTTCTAGATATTTAGTAAAATGTCTAAAATCGCAAGTGTCCAATAATCAATGGCAATATAGTGTATATATATATATATATATATACATATATTCAATTTCCCTTAGTTTATACGCTTTTTTATTTATTACTTTGACTCATGTATCTAAATGTGGAACTTTAGAATTAAAAATTATTTTTTTTCTTCTTACGCACGTTACGTACATGCTAGAACAAATATAAAATTCTGTATTCAGATAATGTTTTGAATTGCAGTACAATGTTTCAATATTTTGTGAACTCAATAATAAATTAATAACATAGTTTGAGGCAATCTTGCACTGTCTGGATGCTAGTGATAAATCTACAATTTTTCCGTATGGTTACAATTGTATATGAGTATGAGTGACAATGGAGTATTTTAAAAATACAAATAGAAAAAAACTACAAATTAAAAACAAAACATCCAATATAAATAATATGCTATACCAATTAATGTTTTATTATAAATAAAATTATGATTATCTGTCAAAGAGTATAGTATTCAAATTCTGAATAGATTGGTTTAATAATGCTTTTTTTTCTTTGTTGTTATATCGTAAAAAAGATACAGGAAAAAAATATCATATTTGAATAAAAATAACATATTTAACCCTTTTTACCAAGTGTAAATGAAACCAGTTGATTTTCCATTATCAAGGCCCACGTGAAATTAACTTATTGTAACGAGAATTTTTTAAAAAATGAACCAAAGTCACGATGTAATTTGTAAGATTAAAGACTTACATAAGGATATATTTTCTTATATGAAAAAAAATCTTTTATACTTTCTGTATTTATAATAGAGATGTGTTTAAGTCAAACTGTCCGAATTACCAATTTTCTATATTAAATATGCAAAATTGAATGCACAATTGCAAAATTGAATGTACAAACATGAACATTGTCAGACATGGATGCATATGAAATTTTTATTTCAATGATTCTAGTTTTATACAGCAGTAATTCGAGGATGCGCAATTTTCCTTTTATTTCATGTTTTATCATTAAACTTTTTAATTTATGTTACTAAAGTTAAGTTTACAAAGTTAAAAAAATTGTAAAAATATTTTTATTAGCAGAAAAATTTAGTTAGCTCTAGAATGTATCCATATTTGTGAATTTATTTGTAATTCTGAAAGCACAGTTTACAAACATGCAAAATCACTGAAAAATAGTTCTTTAGACAAAAAAAAAAAAAAAAAAAAAAAAAAAAAAAAAAAAAAAAATTAAACAAAATTTTAATTATTTAAAAAATATTCTTGTTTTTCTTCTTTATAATTCTAGTTAATTTTGACTCTTGTGCTTACTATTTTAACTAAATCTTGTTGAGTTTGTTATAACATATTATTACTGTGATCGGTTCAAGCATATATCATACTTTTTTTAATTTCCTTTAAAAAATTTTATTTATTAATTATATTTAATCTATTTGGAAAAAAAATGTCTTGTATGTACAAATTTTGATCTCTATTATTATTTACATGTGCACACTAACATTATTAATTTTTTATTTTAGATAAATTGATTTTGAAATCTGTAAACCGGTTTGCTCTAAAACGGAAGATTTATGAATCCAAAGGTTAGTGCAACAATTTTTTTTATTAGTAGTAGTATTTAATACAATTTTAATTTACTTTTATTTTTTGTTCTTTCATATAATACCCATTGTAAAAAAAAATACCTCAGCAAACTGCATTTTGAGAACATGCATGTGACAATTTACGTAAACTTTTTCATTCTCCCAGATGTCAGGATATCAGGTATAAATAAAAGCATTGTTCTAAAAAAGGTAATGAGATCTAAACGACCTATTGTTGATTCTTCATTTTAATTTTATCGTTTCATCTTCATTTTAAGATTTTAATAATTTGTCTGGTCGCTTTAAATCATTAAAAAAATCAATCTGTATTTATTTATGTGATACTGTGTCAAAATACAAATTTTTCAAATGTAAATTAAAATACATTGTTATTTTTCATTTTAGCTGAAATTGTAAGTTTGGACTTTTTTCTGTCGGAATAATTAAATTTAAATTTATTTAAAAAAATAAATGCTCCTTTTTCAAAAAAAAAAAAAAAAAAAAAATCTCGGACATTAACTCACCAGTACCTAAAAAAATTTCTTAATTGATTATTAGTCGAAATCAAATAAATCTTAAAGAATTAATTGAACATTTTTAAAGCATATTTTTTATAAGTTATTCTAAGTTAAATTCTTATTTAAAAGTTATGTTTTTTTCTCTCTTTTTTTACATTATTATAGGCTTTCAATTTTGATATAATTAATAACTTTAAGGAGCTTATCTTGTTTAATAGTAATAGTTTACAAAAAATAAAAAAACGATAATTATATATGTAAATATAGGACCTGTAAAAAATGCTCACTTTAAAAATAATAAAATTATGATAATGCCTGAATGTGAATCATAGTTTTATTGTGAATAGCCACACTATAACGATTTAAAAAAGAAAACTAGAGTAATTTCCTTCATACTGAATAAAATAACAAAAAAAGAACTTTTGAATCTATTCCATAACATCCTAATTTTTTTTTAATTGTAAATATTCATTAAAAAAAAAAAAAAAAAAAAAAAACTATTCATATTCCGAGGCTTTAATATAACTCTTTGTGACTTTTTATTCTTCAGTTAAAACCTCTTTTTCAACAGAATCATATATTACGTCTTATAAAGAAGATCGGCGACATAAAAACATTTTTTTAAAAATCACAATAGTTTTTATATAAATTTAATTTATTTATATAAAAAACTAAATGTATTTAATTATAATATTTTTTAAATATTCATTCGAAATTATTATTACAATTTTAAAGATTTTGTAAATAGTATTTTGTTATTTCATTCATTTTATTTTCTTTTTCAGAAGAAGTACGCGTGAGTATAAATAACAAGTATTCCATGCAGATACATAATAAAGATATCACACAGATAAATAAGAAGCATACCTTGCAGAATAACAGCAATCCCCCTGCAAAGAAAATGAAGGTTGAAGAAGTGTAAGTATACATGGGTACTCATTACTATATTTGTGACATTAGTTTATTTGATGAAAGTTATTATCTGGAATCGAGATTTTTTTAAAAACTATTTGGAAAATAGTTGTTGTCCTCGGAAGAGAATTGGGAAATCTGAAGTATATCTGAATATTTTTATTTGTTGAATCCCGCAACTTATTTTATTTTATTCATTTTCTGATTGGTTCATGTTCCGAAAATGGAATACTTCTGTTTCGATAATGACAAAAAAGTAATAAAATCTTGAAAAAAATATAATAATTTGAAAACTAATTGTGTTAAAGATTTCAAACCAATTTCATTTAAAAATACTTTTTTTCTCTACGCAACGGTGTAAAATATAAAATGTACAATGTTAAGAAGTTTAAAAATTTGCAGTTCCGAAAATTGTAAAGCTGAAATATTATTTAAAATTTGATAATGATGGGTGAAGGAATGTTTAGTCCATGTCGTGCGTAATATGAGACGAAGTCCCTTTGATTAACTCCATTAAATAAAAATGCACATTTTAAACAGTTAAATTTGTATATCCATAAACTACTTTTTTTTAATCATTGATCTAGGAATATTAATGTTTAATGTATGGCGTACGCAATATATGACTTGTTATGATCATTATAAAAACGATGTCTATTATTATTATTAATTTAAATATAGAATTTATTTATAAGTCTCTAAAATTTTAGTCTTTGCAAATATCACTTTCCAAATAGTCGTTGTAATTTGTTAAATTGCAACTTTGTTTACTTTATTTTTTTGAACAAAAAGTAGATTTTAATATTTATTAATTGCACATGTATTTAAATTAGAAAATAGTGAATTGAAATGAAATTTCGATAATTTTTCATAAACTTTGCATTATTTTTTTTTTTCAAATACGAATGTGTTAAGTAATGATTAGATAAATGTCATTACTTAATAGGTAAGGTACCCTTTGGAGAATACAAAAATCGGTTTTTCAGAAAGGACCTTATAATTAAATATGATTCTTTAAAAACATTTAAAAACAATCTGCATACAAAAATTCGCATTAGAAGGAAAGTTGTGTTTAAAAACTTTCCGCTTTACTTCTGGGTGATTTAATCTTTAAAGTCAGTTTTCTCAAAACAGTGGTTTTTTCCATAGCGCGCACGATTTGTGAAAAACGGTTGCTTAGAATTTTTTAAATTTTTTACTGAATATATAAAACGTATAAGAAACACAAAATGACCTATTATCATGTTTCTCAAGTTAAAATTTTAGAATTCATCACTATTTTTTTTTATTTAAAAAAATTCGATATTTCAAATTTCTTTAAATACAACTTTTTTTCTCTGGATCTAAAAGTTTTATTTTTATTATTGTAGGCAATTTTGAGAACATGTTATAACTGCACTCATAAAAAATATTGGTTTATTTTAGCCATTTAAATTTTAAAAATCATGCGCGCATAATGCGCGTGGAAAAATAATTATTTCGCAGAAAATGTACTATATTTTAAAATAAATTAAAAATTTTTATATATGTGTATACTTTTTAACAACTTTAATTAATAAAATAAACCTTTCTTAATGTAGGTTTTCAATTCTATAATTACAAGTAAATTAGATAAAGAGTGACTGAAATTCTTACAGAGGTTACTTTTCCACATATTTTAATAGCTAAAAAGTTACCTAAGTGAATAATGACCCAAGTCTTTAAATTAAAGTAAAAAAAAAAAAAAAAAAAAAAAAAATTTGCTTATAACAACATATATGAATAATTTTAGGTCTAAGAAATAATTAACATAAATGATGACTTTTAAATTTAAAGCTAATTATATATTTTTTAAATTTTTAAACAAAATCTAGAATTGTTTGTTGAAAAAAATCTTTTTCAGGGCCATTACCAAAAATGAAAATGATAGAAGAGAAAAGAAAATTACAATTTCGGAAAAAACTACAGAGAAGAATGCTGGAAATAAAGAAAATGTTTCTTTTCGCCCAAATGTGAAAAGCTTCAATTTTCAAATTGAATTTGAAGAAGAACTGGATTATGAGCCATAAGGTAAGTATTTTTTTAAAAGTGATTGTTAAGTTTCTATTGATTTTTTTTTTTTTTTTTTTTTTTTTTGTGGCTATTTCCATGAGTACTTGTAGTGTAAGTCACAGGCTAGGATTTTTGGCTACCAGTATTATAGAAAAAAGAAAATGTGATTAATTTTATTGGGTCATTCTCATCAATTGAATAAGGCCAAGCAGACTTTTTGAAAATAACGGTGGCTAACAAGTATAGCAATTAATAAGTTATGTGACTTACACTACAGAAGCCATGGAATTAGCCTTGTATAAAACCTTCATAATATCTGCAAAAAGATAATCATATTGCATTATAAATTTACTTATAATAATATAACAATCTCGTTAAATCTCGTTACATGATAGTTTTACGCAGGTATTGGCAAAAAATGTAATACATTTTCCAATAACTTTTTTAAAGACTATAAGCAATGCGTATTGATTCGTTACTATTATATATAAATATAAACACAAACAATTTAATTGTCTTATATTTAGAGATGTAAAAAATTAAATTCCATATCTATATTTAATTTTAAAATATTGCAGACTTTAGGGCGTGAACAACACTGATTAGATATATTTATAGTATAGCTATAGAAATAAAATATATTAATTCAACTTAATTTTTAATTGAAGCAAAATTTAATGAAATAATAAATAAAACTGAAGGTAAGAATTTATATTTTTACATACTTCTTATAATTGCCAAATTTTTATTAAGCTTTTTTTTTTTTTTTTTTCCTTTTTAAATAAAACTTTTATAAAATTTGCAATTTTTTTTAAAAAAGTTCTCCTTTTCCCTATAACGATTTACAAGAAAATCATATTGCATTATAAGTATGCTTATAATAATAGAAGAAGCACGAAAGACATTTTTTATTTAAAATAACTAACACCATACAAATTATGGTAGTTTTACGCAGGTACAGGCAGAAAGAAAAAGATCTATAAAATAATTTCTGTTTAAGACTATAAGCAATGCGAACTGATTTGTTACTAATATGTATGTAAATAAACTCAATCAATTTAATTTAATTTATTTTTAGAGATGTAAAAAATTAAATGTCATCGCTATATTTAATTTTAAAATGTATAACAGTAAACTTAAAATTGAAAACAAAACTGTATTAAATATATATATAGCTACAGGGAAAAATATTTTAAATGACTGCATCATTAATTGAAGAAAAATTTTATCTATTAATTTAATGAAAGAATAACTTAAGACTCTATATAAGATAATAGCATTTATATGTATATATACATACATATTAATATGATACCTGAAATTAGCGTTAGACTCAATCTAAAATCATTGGTTAACTGGAGAAGATGAGACATGTGTTGTGATTTTTGAGTTCATTTCTAAAACTTGATGTAATATAATTATTCATAAATTAACAGAAATACTATTAAAACGGGTATACAGAAGCAGGTTCAGAAAAGTAAAAAAATAATTATGTCATAAAATCACTTAGAAATAAAAAGTAATATTAGGTCTTGTTTTTTTCAATTAACATTTCTTCTGCATTTCATTTAATGCCTTCTGTATATTAGTCTAATTACTAATTATGATGTCTAATACATTGATTTTTTTTTTCAGATTGCTATTGATTGGTGCTCCTGATTTCCTTGTAATTTTTACCTTGCCATTGTAAATAATCATTATCTGTAAATGTGCTTTTAATTGTAATTAATAATTGATTGTAATCGTACTTTTAATTCTAATTGTATAAAATAAAACTATTTTTCTAAAGTTTGTGTTTAATTAAATTATATTTTACATTAAATTAAAAAAAAAACATATAATGAAATGAATTTAAATATATGATATTTCAAGCTTTTTTAGTTTTAAATGCATCTATTTAGAAAAATAATTTCTAGTCAAACTTAAGCTTTATTTAAGTAATTTTCTTTCTAATAGTAAAAGGTTGAGTTTTGAAAAATTTACAGTTATATAAAAATAATTTTTTTATATTTAAATGATAACTTTAAAATGTAAAATCTTCTTCTTATATTTATTCGAGAGAATTATTTGCATTTTAAATCATATATCTCAACTTTTCAAAAAGTATTAAAGTATTTTAGTCACTATGTTGTAATTTTTGCATTTTTTCTGTAAGTTTTATATTGAATATAATGAAATTTAAAATGAATAATAAATTATAAAAGTACTTACTTTATTTGGATAAAATGATAAACATAAATTTATATAGTATTAAAAATCTTGACAGTTAGAAAAACAAAATTGCAATTGTTATTAAAGTAAGATATTGCACAGAGGAAGGAATAATTAAACAAATTTAACACACCTGAAAGTGCATAAAACTTTTAGTGCATATAATTTAAAAGCGAATGTTTGATGTCACTTTAGCTCAACCTCTTTTATTTCTTTATTTTCTAAAAAACAATTGGTAAATTCTTTTTATCAATGATTTTCCATTTAAAATTATAAATTGAAAGCTTTAAGACATATATACTAAATATTTTAGATCGTTATTTTATATGAAAAAAGAAAAAAAGAAAAAAAAAAGTATTTATATAAATAAACTTGGTGTCATTTATTGGTACAGCTATTCAATTAAATGTTTATATTTGCGAAAGCTAAACTTTAAATTTTCTACTTTTACAGAAAAAAAAACTTGGATCTGAAAATTGAAATATCTGATAAATGTTCATTTGTCTGTATCTGTATAAAAAGAGTTAATATGAAGCCAGTGCCCAGCTTGGTTATAGAATAAGAGTTTTTCTTTCTTGAAAAGACGAAATTTTGTAAAAAATTTGTGACATATTAAGGATGTTATAAACTTATTTTTTTGTCTGTGACACTTTTAAATTATTTACTGTCAAGTTTTGACGAGTACCATCTAGTAACGCTTCAGCTACTTGGCGGACTGGCTGTTCATTTTCATCCGGTTCCCTTTTTTTCCTTCTTTTGGACAACTGTATTTACTTACCTAGTTTATCATCAACTTTTTTTTTCTTTTTTTTTTCTTTTTTCTTTTTTTTTTTTTTAACCAGAAAATGCTACCCAGATTCCCTGGATTTCAAAACATACTGGCCAGGATCAGGAACAAGGATATATTTACTTACATTACAGTATTTTATATTGCCCACCAACAATGCCAAAAAGCCTTTTTTATTTGATTGATATGTATTATGTATTTTATTAAAACTTCGAAATTTCTTAAATCACTAGTTTTGTATAAGTCAGATATAAGAGATTATTGTTTAGAGGAATCGCAAAAAATTAAGTATCTCTTAGAAACTCTAATCATAATTTTATCTATAAAATTAGCAGATTTAAATGTTGGGTCATTAAAACATGCCGTTGGGTCTACAAGTTAAGCTGAGAAAATAAACTAACACAATATCCAATTACAGAAACAGCAGCGTTTCTTTTATTTTTATTTAATATATTTATTTATTTTTAGAGAATAAAAAGCAGGAAAATAATATTTATTGGACTAACATTGTATTTCAATATTTTTTCAGTTGAACAAAACATATTAATATTTTTCAAAATAAATTTAATACGAAATGAAGAAAGTCATTAATTATGTTTATGAGGAAGAAAAAATTACTTATAATTCTTATTTATTAATTAATTAATTTTTTAATATTATCTCCATATAATTGTTTATTTTTTTTTCAAAAATATACAAAACAGAGGGAGAGGGATGTGTAAACAAATTACTTAGTAAAAAGAAGCATATAATCATGCACTTTCTTTGTACAATATTCATATTTCAACGGATATTTTAAATATTTATGAAATTAAAATGATATACATGCGCAAAAACGAGAGAATGCTTATATAGTTATATGATAAAAATATTTGTATAGTCGCATTTAGTATCAATGAGGATTAGATAAAATAACAAATTTGAGTGTAAGTAAGAATCAAATGATACTATATCAGTTATACTTCTAAGCAAGTAAAATTTTTATACAACCTCTGCTAAGTTTATCGCTGAGAGCTGAGATACCATCAAACTACTCAATACATAAGTACATATGAAACTTTTTTTCCATTATCCATAATTATTACAGAAAAAGCTCTATCGATAGAGCAATATGGACTATTCATCTTACAATGAATCAGGATAATTAAAATTGAAAAGCGTACAAATATTTTGTGGTTTTGTGTGCATAACTTTATTTAAACTAGACTGAAAACAATTTTATCGTCTACAACACACATCCGATAACAAAACTTATGTAGAAGAATCGTAAAGGAGGAGGTAAGATTGTAAAATTATTTGAACAATTGTTATAACTGTTATTATTATTTAATTTACATTTAAAGATTCAAAGCAATTACAATTAGAAATAAAAAAATATATATACAATACAAAAAAAATTATAAATAAATAAATAAATAAAATAAAAAAATAAAAAAAATCTGTAATTCGACAGGTGTAATATTATGGATATCTGTAAGCTTACTAAACTTTTATCTGTACTATGTACAGAAATTATGAAAATCTACAAAACTACTTCTTAAAAGATTCTACTAAAATTTCAGTAATCTTAAGTCAATTTTATTTATAACCCGGCCTGCAGTTACACAAAAAGCTTTAGGCATACCAATTTCCTAAAAAATTCTAAGTAACCTTACAGATTTTTCGATTTACTGTGCAAATCTGTATCTGTTGTATGGGATTTTGTTGTTGCCATTACATGCACTGTAAAAAAAAAAAAAAAAAAAAAAAAAAAAAAAAAAAAAAAAACTGAAATCCTACAGACGTAAAGTTGCCGAAATCTGTATGTTTAGTAATATTTTATCTGTACATAATACAAGAAAATATGCAAATTACAAAATTTATTTTTGTAAAGCTACAGAAATATGTAACTTTACAAGTGAATCTACTAAAATTATAGTTATCTTGCTAAAATTTTATCTGTAACCTGGGTTGCAATTACATAAAATATTCTAGGCGTCCTAAGCTTCCTGAAACATTCTTAGTAAAACTTACAGATTTTTTTTTTTCAATGCAAATCTGTATATATTACATGAAATTCTGCTATTGCCGTTACGTAAAAAGTTCTACGAATCCCAGCGAATCCCAGTTTTCTAGAAAACGTTTAGTAACTTCACAACTTTATTATTATTATTATTATTATTATTATTGTAACTTTACAGTTTTTTTTTTCAATGTATAAAAAGAGTAAAAGAAAAACGTGAAGTGCATCCAAAGGCGAGGGTTGGTTTTTCAAGTTATACTATCAAGGTCTGATTAAATTCTGAAGCTACGGGAAGCACAGTGTCATTTTAGGACCCCCATTCTTTTGATAAGAGATTTCTAAATTCATCATACCTAGAAATTTACCAATGCTTACAAATATTATTCCTGAGAATGGCTCAGTTGAATTCTCATATACGGCAAAAGTCCGAAATAATGCCTCCGAATTCGGATTTAACGCGGGGAAAAGGATGTCTCCCGAAAAAAAAAAAAAAATGATCAATTTTATGATAAATTTTGCGTTTAAAGTTTCAGTGAAATACAATGAGGAATTTGCAGTCTGCGGTTAGTGCTATGCATTTCAATGTCTCTGTTGACGATTTAAATGACTGGATAGAAACTGATTGCACCGAATGAATTTCAGAGGTCATAACAGATCAGAATATCATTGATGCTGAACTCATAAAAATTGTAGTGAGTGAGATGATGATGATGAAATTGAAAATGATGTGGTAATAAAAGACGATGTTTCACATGGCCCCCTTTTTTCTCAATTTCTGGTCCCATGAAAAATTTCTAGGGGAGGCACCTGCTACTCGTGTCTATTCGGTCTGGATACTATGTTCAATAAGAAGAACAAATTTTACAGGCCGATGGGAATAGTGGAGCGAAACTCGCTAGGCTGAACTTGAAACAATTCTAATTATAAACAAAGGAAGTGGTGTCGTTTTTTGCTTCCCATTTCCCCAGCTAAGCGCAAGTTTCTAGTCAATTCTTGATTCTATCTATACATGTTTTTCATGAATTAAATATTTGTCACTATGATAACCGTGCAACTTTTATTTATAAGTATATATTTTACTTTTGTTAACTGGCTTTTAACAGAATAAATTGTCACTATTTATTCTATCTGTTTTGTAGAGGATAAATATGTTCGTCCGTAACGCTGATATCATTTTGAGGTTGGCATCACTTAATACTTAAATTCTCATCTTGCAATTTCCACTAATGTGATTTTTATGAACTTCTAAGCATCGTGCATTATTCATTTTTGCACTGTCATACATAGAAGAATATACAATTTCATATACAATTTATTTAAAAACTATCGCAATTTACTTATTTATTGTGTATTTCCATTATGATTTTCTTTTTTTAAATTCGCTTGAAACTTCCGTTACGGAAGAATAATAACGCGCTCAAAACAATATACACAGCTCAGCATTTCTCTCACATAATTTTCCATAAAAATTAAGTTTGATAAATAAATAAATAAATAATAATAAAATGAAATGAAATGAAATAAAACACAAATTCAACAGCACATGTAATCGAATAATTTTAATTTTGGCAATATTGATTATGAAAAAAAAAGTATTTTCAAATCTAAATTGTTTGAAAACTGTATCTCAATTTATATATTGTTTATGGTTTTTAAGACTATTTTAAAGCATGTATTAATTCTAAATCTACATCTAATGTGTGGAACCCATTTACGAATGATTGATCCCTTTTGCATTTAAAACAATATAAATGACTCAGCGTTTATTTGTGTCTAATATTCCATAACGAAATTAAACAATCATCGATAAATTATTATATGATATAAAATAATTTAAGTAATAAAGCTATTTAAATTAAATTAAATCAAACTACGAGCTTATACTGATGAAGTTTTCACAATCAAAAAGAAACAGAAAAAAGTCCTTCCGGCAATACCGGGAGGAAGAGGTAGCTTTCACATACTTATTCATTTATTTATTTAGTTTAAATTAAGTTATATTATTCAAACATACGCAGCTCAAATAAGTGGAACACGATTATATAAGATTGAATACTAGTTTTTGTCAATACTGAATATTAATAGGAATTTTTAGAAATTAGTCATCTTTTATTCAACCTGGTTTTATTTTAAGCTATTTATAGTGTCATCAAATTCCACGATATTGTGAAGTGTATGCCATTTCAAAGCAACATGATGGATAAAACAAACCAATGAGCTTGGTCTAAATCTTATTTCATGTGCACATGCGCATTCACATCGAAATCAATTAATATATACGAATGAGGTCGCAGACAAATTGATTTTTAAAAGAAGTCACCCACATATGTCCCAAAATGGGACGCCATTAAATGGCCGCCATTTTGAAACAAAATGGCAGATGGGACTGGCTAACGAACTCGGTTCAGGCCTCATTATGTATTATGTACAAACCAAGTTACATCCAAATCGATTCATAAATACGCGTGTCATCACGTGACAAAAGTCAGATCGTTTTAAAACGGCAGCCATAAGAGAAATTCAAAGTGCTATAACTCAATCATTTTTTAAGATATAGACAAAATAAAAAGTGTTCTGGAATTGCTGTTTTAAGTTCTAACACATAAAAGAAAAATATTTTTCAACTTTTATTTTTTTCGCATTTAAGTTTAAATTTTTAATTCTTTAAAAAAATTTAAATGGTCGCCATTTTGAAAGAAGATGGCGGATGATGCTGGCCAACGAACTCGGTCGAGACATTTGTATGTTCTATGTGCATACCAAGTTTCATTCAAATCGGTTCATAAATACGATAGTTCAGCATGACAAAACTCAGATATATATATATATATATATTATAACAATTAGTTGCAATACTTATAATAATGCTGCTAACAAACTTTTATTAGCAATTCTTAATCAAATCTATAAAATTACAAAAACGAGTGATAATACACATTGTATAAAGAATATAAAGAATAGTTATGAACTGGTCACTATTATGAACAATCTTAACTGTATAAAAAATATCACTACATATGACTTTAAAGATCTATTTAATAATACCGATTTATCAGATTTACATAACATCATAAATGAGCCTTTTAAAAAATATCAACATGAGTTGGATATATCAACGAACATCGATTCTGATTATTTCCGTATGTTAACTAATTTCATTATCTATAATAATTTTATCATGCAAGATAACATTATATATATTCAAAAAGTTGGTATACCACAAAGTGGTAGTACATCTAGTATATTATCAGCAGTGCTGTAATTGGAAAAAAATATTTATGGGAACTCAATTTTTCATAGATTATGATGCTACCGAATTTTTGCTAAAAGACAATTTGAAACATTTAACCAAAAGCCGTTTTTTTTTTTTTTTTTTTTTTAGGTAGCTTTCATTACAAAAAGTAAAAAGCTACCTATTGCAGCCGTCCGGAGGAAAGCACTTCCGGAAAATTTTGGTATATTTTCACCGATCATGACCCCCAGACCCCAAAACCACCCTCCGTTCAAATGTTGACATATATATATATATATATATATATAACCATATATATATATATATATATATCTGATTTTTGTCATACGATAACTAATGTATTTATGAACCGATTTGAATGAAACTTGGTATGTATATAGTGCATACAAATGTCTCGACCGAGTTCGTTGGCCAGCATCATCCGCCATTTTGTTTCAAAATGGTGGCCATTTTAAATTTTTAAAAAAATTTAAAATTTAAAATTAAATTTGAAAAAATCAAAATTTGAAAAATATTTTTCTTTTACGTGTTAGAACTTAAAACAAAAATTCCAGAACACTTTTTATTTTGTCTATATCTTACAAAATGATTGAGTTATAGCACTTTGAACTTTTCTTATGGCTGACATTTTGAAACGATCTGATTTTTGTCACGTGATAACACGCGTATTTATGAAACGATTTCAATGAAACTTGGTATGTACGTAGTACATACAAATGTCTCGACCGAGTTCGTTGGCCAGCGTCATCCAACATTTTGTTTCAAAATTGTGGCCATTTTAAATTTAAAAAAAAAATTAAAATTTAAAATTAAATGCGAAAAAATTAAAAGTTGAAAAATATTTTTCTTTTACGTGTTAAAACTTAAAACAACGATTCCAGAACACTTTTTATTTTGTCTATATATTGAAAAATGATTGAGTTATAGCACTTTGAATTTTGCTTATGGCTGACATTTTGAAACGGTCTGATCTGAACGATCCATCATGTTGCTTTAAAATGGCATACACTTTATGATATCGTGGAGTTTGGCGACTCTCTAAATCGCTTAAAATAAAACCAGGTTGAATAAAAGATGACTAATTTCTAAAAATTCCTATTAATATTCAGTCTTGAGAAAAACTAGTATTCAATCTTATAAAATCACTAATTTTATAAGATTATTTCCACTAATTTGAGCTTAGTATTTTTGAACAATGTAACTTACTTTAAAATAAATAAATAAATATATAAGTATATGAAAGCTACCTCTTCCTCCCGGCATTGCCGGAAGGACTTTTTTTTAATTAACAGTTATAATTATTGTATTGAAGTTTTTATAGTATTGCAATTTGCTTTTATTCAATAAGAATAAGGCAACTGACGTCAGTTCAGAACCTTCGCCACCTGAATAAATAAATAAATAAATAAATAAATAAAAATGGCGGTTGCTATAGCGAATTTTTTTTCGTGTGTGTATGTTTTTTTTTTTTTTTTTTTTTTTTTTTTTTTTTTTTTTTAAATTTTGGTACCAGTATTTCTTTTTTTAAAGTTTTTTCGCTTTTTAACGGAGATTAAAGAAGTCTAAGAAATCGTTTATAAAACTACTTGGGTCAAAACTTAGGGAACCGTGCACACATTTAAAACATCCGTTTTCGGCCGCCTCCATTTTTGTGTTAGTGCTCAGGCCTAATATTCAAGGAACGGTGGCAGCACGACGTGTTCAAAGCTTGGTCGAACTATCTGCTTTCTTGTTAACTAGAAATAGATCTTCTTAAAACTTGCAGAAATTAATGTTTTACTTGAAGAAAAAAAAAAGATTGCGCTCGCACGCGATTTTAAAACTAGCAAAAATTAACGTTTTGTTTCAAGGGAAAAAAATTGCTCTCGCCAGCGATTTTTTTTTTTTTTTTTTTTTTTTACAGTGACAAATTCAATATTTCTGGGAACGGCGCTCCCACGCGTTCCCGCCCAATTACAGCACTGATTATCAGACTTATATTATTATGAACGTCATTATTTAAATAATAAAATACATTTATATCGATATATAGATGATGTAATTTTAATTGATACTGATAATACCAGTATATCTCAATTCCCTGTTGATTATCCATCCAATCTAGAAATTTCAAAAAACCTGCTTTCTAATAATACCATTAACTTCTTAGATATTAAAAATTATTAAAAGAGAACAAATTTATAACTGATATTTATGACAAAAGGAAAGAATTTAATTTTAAAGTTAATACCTTTACAAATTTTAAATCCTGTCTTCATAATTCTGTAAATCGTAATATAATACTTAACCATTTATATAGAATAAAGTGTTTATGTTCTTCTCATTTAATTAATACTAATATTAAAAAGCTTGTATATGATGCTATAAATAATGGTTATCCTAAAAAATTCATATGTTCTTTAATTTATAATTAGATATTACATGATCTCATTATTAATTAACTCTTTGCGTAAAAAAATCTATAAAAAATTATTAAAACATAAAAATAATAATAATAAATTAAAAATGTTAAAAAAATAACATAAAAAAATATATATATGTTGGTTGGGAGGGTAGATGTTAGAGTACGGGGAGGGCGGTGTTGTCTAGATAAAAGCGCAAAGGTTAATATAATTAATATATATATATATATATATATATATATATATATATATATATATTTGAGAGTGGGAAATTCATTTTAACATAATTTTTATAGAGTTTAATTGACACCAATATATGGATATTTGTTTAGTTATATCTATAGTATTATAATATTATGAATCATTTACATTATTAATTTACAATTAAATTTTAATTGAGAGTACTATATCATTATCCATGTATAGGGTACATTTATTAATAAGCTATATTATATTTATTAATTTAATTATTATTATTGTTATTATTATTATTATTATTATTATTATTATTATTATTATTATTATTATTATTATTATTATTATTATAGTTTTTAAATTTTTTAAATCTTTTATCATCCTATATTAAGATATTGAGTTTTAACCAAGCAAAGTCAAAATAAATGTTATTGATCAAAGTAATAAAATTGTATTCTAAGGTATATGTTAATATTTATGTAATTACTTAATTCAACTTTTAATTATTTTATTAATTTAATATTATGTTATGATCGATTATTAAATTTTCTCCTGTTCAATTATACTTCCAATTCAGCATTTTCTTTGTTATTGTGACTTTGTAGTCTACACGTGGATTTAACTTAGTTTTTGAATGCTAAACCTCTCAACTTGACGATATGGGTACCTGTGGAAACCTTAATACATCTTCACTCAATATTATATTATATTTCGCAACGTACATTTGCTCTTGACAAATCCATTACAGTTTTCCGTCTTTGGAATCCAGTAGAATAAATAAAGTTAAATAAATAAAGTTTTCCTTAGAAAATTAAGGGGTATGTTTTTTGTATGTGTGAAATTAATTTTTTGGCATAGATGTCATGTAAGCATAACGTTGACGCGATTGAAACAAAATGGCCATTTTATGCCCCATATAGTAACCCAGCTTTGTTTTTAATTTATTAATGAACTATTTATTTACTTTCATTTGCTTTTTAAAATGATACAAATTGTTGTGCTCTATACTTATTAATTAAACATTTTTTCATTTATTATTATTATTTCCTTTAACATAAAATAATTAAAAATAGAAATGTAACTGTCATTTGAAAACGAAGTTTTTTTAGAAAAATTATTGCGCCAACATGGTGCATATATGACCTTTGTGCCTCTTTTTTACAACATGGGTGTGTGCATTTGCACCAAAATTTAGCTGTTCCCTATTTTTATAATATTAACTGGTGTTTATACAATTTACGGTACTACTTGATTATTATGTCGAGCAAAAAAATAATTCCAGATTGTAAGAATAAATGCCAATAATCGATGATCGTAAGTGTCACACAGTGCCGGATTAAGCACTTCTGGGGCCCGGGGCTACTAGGAATTTTGGGCCCCCCTTACGCCATTGGAAATCTTAAGCCTCCTACCACGATACTGAATGTCACTCTCTCCTCAAATACACACACACACCTTTGTTTTGTTTTTTTAATCCTAAAATACAAATCTTAGATTTTGAATATGTATAATGTTAATCATTTTTATTTCTTTGTTATCTTTAATGGTGATTTTAAATTCGCCTTTTTTCCGTGACCTTTTTACAAAATTTGCGCTTTTCCTGTGATCTTTTTCCGAAATTTGCGTTTTTCCTGCCACTCTTTGACGAAATTCACATTTTTTCAGCGATTCTCTGCCAAAATTCATGTTTTTTCAGCGATTCTTTGACGAAATTCGCGTTTTTTTCAAGCGATCCTCTGTAGAACTTTACACTTTTCCGGGATCTTTTGACTAAATTTGTGCTTTTCCCGCGATCTTTTCAAGAAATTCGCACTTTTTCTGCCATTCTTTGACAAAATTCGTGTTTTTGCGGATTTTTGTCAAAATTCGCGTTTTAACGGCAATTTTTTTGACGAAATTCGCGTTTTTTAACGGTTCTTTGTCAAAATTCGTTCTTTTTCTACGATCTTTTGACTAAATTTGCGCTTTTTCCCACGAACTTTTCAAAAAATTCTCACTTTTCTGCCGCACTTTGACAAAATTTACGTTTTTTTGCCATTCTTTCTCAAAGTTTACGTTTTTTTGGCGAACCCTTGAAGAAATTCGAAATTTTCCAAGGTTCTTTGTCAAAATTCACGTTTTTTCGCGATCCTTTGACAAAACTTGCGCTTTTTCCCAAGAGCTTTTCAAGAAATTCTCTCTTTTCCCGCCACACTTTGACAAAATTTACTTTTTTTTCGCTATTCTTTTGCAAAATTTGTGTTTTTTTTCACGACCCTTTGACGAAATTCGTGTTTTTCCGCTGTCCTCTCTCGAAATTCGCGTTTTTTTCCCAATGATTTGACAAATTTTGCTCTTTTCCCGCGAACTCTTGATTATATTTTCACATTTTCTGTGATCTATTAAAGAAAATCGCGTTGTTTCTTTCCTTTCTTTGATGAAATTTGCGTTTTTTTACGATTCTTTGCCAAAATCGCGGTTTTTTGGGCCATCTTTTGACGAAATTCGCATTTCTTCCGCAACCGTTCGACAAAATTCGTGCTATTTTCGTGACCTTTTTATAAAATTCGCGCTTTTTCCGCGACCTTTTGACGAAATTAAAGCTTTTTCCACGGTCTTTTGAAGGAAATATCGTTTTTCCGCGATCTTGATTAAATCCGTTCTTTTTTTGACGAAATCCGCGCTTTTTTACGCGACCCTTTTCGTTTCGTTTCATCGCCACTTTTGTTAAACCTGGAAATTTTCGGAGATATAGACAGCAATGTCGTAAAATGGTAATTCAAGATAAGTTGTAAAAAAACGGCGATTTCGCGCAGCTCTTACACCCCTGTAATTGTTTTAAACGAAACTTTGGTACAACTTAAGTCTCTGCTCAGGGCCCCTGACTAGTTGGGGCCCGGGGCTGCAGCCCCCTTAGCCCCCCCCCCTTAATCCGGCCATGGTGTCACATGCAATTGATGTTACACATGATACACGTATTTTTTACGTCATCATGGGATTTTAAATTCGATTTTTAATTTGTATTGTTTTTTTTCTTATGTTTTACTGTTCTTTCGTTATTTAAAATGAATTTATGTAAATTTCTATAATTTGGCGAATAGTTTGGCGAAATTGGCCGACGTGTTAATCAAGTAGCACTCAATTTATATTTGAAAATATATTTCGCAAAAAAACTCCAGCACAAACGTTATATACCCCCCGGATTTAGCACGATTTCCTTCTAACACCAATGCGGCAAAATTCCCGTTTTAGAATAGCGAAGAAATGTACATTCTAAAAATTATTTGCCGTTATTTTAAAACGAAAATATCAATAAATAAAAAAATAACTAAAGCACGAAACAATTTATAGAAGAAATTGAAAATAAATAAACAATTTATTAATACAGAAACAACTATAGCTGCGTTACCATATCATGCAAAATAACACCGTTTTGGTGCCAGTGAAACCTCGCGTATATGACATCTGTGCCAAAACTTCCATGTTTGGAAAAAACAATAATCGTTATTGATATAGTCCGGGAGCCGACCGTCGATTTACCTATGTATCGAGTAAAAGGACCGGACATACATCAAAATGTAGGTCTCAATGTGCACATTAAGAATATCACTGTCTGCCAAGTCCTATCCTGCCGGAACGCAAGGCAGCCGCACTTTTATGACGTCAATTTTGAGTGTTTACCTATGTATCGAGTACAAGGACCACACATACATCAAAACGTAGGTCTCAATGTGCACATTAAGAATATAACTGGCTGCCACATACATCAAAATGTAGGTTTCAATGTGTACATTAAGAATATCACTGGCTGCCAGGTCCTATCCTGCCGGAACCCGGTGGCAGTCACACTTTTATGACGTCAATTTTGAGTGTCTGCCTATGTATCGAGTACAAGGACCCGACATACATCAAAATGTAGGTCTCAATGTGCACATTAAGAATATCACTGGCTGCCACCGGGTTCCGGCAGGATAGGACCTGGCAGCCAGTGATATTCTTAATGTACACATTGAAACCTACATTTTGATGTATGTGGCAGCCAGTGATATTCTTAATGTGCACATTGAAACCTACATTTTGATGCATGTCTTGGCCTTGTACTCGATACATAGGTAAGCACACAAAATTGACGTCATAAAAGTGCGGCTGCCACCGGGTTCCGGCAGGATAGGACCTGGCAGACAGTGATATTCTTAATGTGCACATTGAGACCTATATTTTGATGTATGTCGGGTCCTTGTACTCGATACATAGGCAGACACTCAAAATTGACGTCATAAAAGTGTGACTGCCACCGGGTTCCGGCAGGATAGGACCTGGCAGCCAGTGATATTCTTAATGTGCACATTGAAACCTACATTTTGATGTTTGCGGCAGCCAGTGATATTCTTAATGTGCACATTGAAACCTACATTTTGATGCATGTCTGGTCCTTTTACTCGATACATAGGTAAACACTCAAACTTGACGTCATAAAAGTGCGGCTGCCACCGGGTTCCGGCAGGATAGGATCTGGCAGCGAGTAATATTCTTAATGTGCACATTGAAACCTACATTTTGATGTATGTGGCAGCCAGTTATATTCTTAATGTGCACATTGAGACCTACGTTTTGATGTATGTGTGGTCCTTGTACTCGATACATAGGTAAACACTCAAAATTGACGTCATAAAAGTGCGGCTGCTTTGCGTTCCGGCAGGATAGGACCTGGCAGACAGTGATATTCTTAATGTGCGCATTGAGACCTACATTTTGATGTATGTCCGGTCCTTTTACTCGATACATAGGTAAATCGACGGTCGGCTCCCGGACTAATACGACCTGTTTAAATACTGTTGTATAGTGAAAAAAAGGTACAGATGTCGTATATGCACCACGTTGGAGCGTTTTTTTTTTCTGATGAAAATACAGCGAAAACTTTGTTTTCAAATACCAGTTACATATATATTTTCAATTATTTTCTATTAATTTAAAAAGAAAATAACAATAAAAAAATTTAGTTAATAATTATGAAACAAAACTTTAAAAAATGAAAATAAAAGTAAATAAACAGTTTATTAATAAATAAACAACGACAGACGGGTTACCAAGTGAGGCATAAAATCTCCATTTTATTGCAGTCGCGCAAATGTGGTGCATATATGACAAATGTGCCTAGATCAAAATATTTTATATAATTAAAAAAAAAGAAAAGAAAAGAAACAATTTATTAAAAAATAAACAACATCCGGGTTGCCATATCAATCAAAATAATGATACTTTGGTGGATACAATTTAACAATTCAATTAGAGATCTAAAGATTTTAACTTTTTAAACAATTTTTTTATTATTTATTTAAAAATGATTTATCAGTTGCTTTATATTTTTCGCGATAATTAAAATGCTGTTATCAAACAGGATTGTGATATCAACATATTATAAGGTTTATTTTTAATTACTATACTGGATGTATTTCAATGGAATTTGCACTGTTAGTTTGACAATTTTTCAGAAAAGGTTTTAGTATATATATTTCTTATTTAATAATTGCATATTTTACAGAATACTATAGTATTCTGTAATAATTATAATTATTACTGAACAGGGCCTGATTAATGAACGGGCTTCCGGGGCCTTGGCCCTGGGCCCATCAATTTCAGGGGCCCACAAATCATGTGGCTGATTTTTTTTCCCTTAATCAAATACTTTTCAAATAATATTGTTTTATGAAATATGAAATGAAAATTTAAATATTCTGAATGTCTCCATAAAATTTTTAGAAGCTTTTAACCTAGGCACTTCTCATCCAAACAACTTTGTCAACTTGTCAAATAAACCTTCTTTTTTTTGTGAAAGTGTCACCGAAAATGTGTAAGTTGGGGGCCCAATTTTTAAACAGGCCATGGGCCCAACATCAGCTTGATCGGGCTCTGTTACTGAATACTAAATTGTTATAATAAAATTTTGATCACTAGTTGTCTAATGATGTAGCTTGTTTTTTGCATAAATGGATACTGCATCCAATGGATACTGGAAGCAAAGAGGGGAAGGAGGACCGCACTATCTTCTTAACTGTTTGATAATATATGAATTTTGGTCATTTTGGCTGATTCTAATCATTCTAATCATTTGGCACCTTTCAATAAAAATCCTGATTAGTTTCAGGGGGGGGGGGTCCGGGGCAGATGCCCTGCTTGCCCCTGCATAATTCGAGCCCTGAGTAAAAATAATAATATTCTAAAAAAATAAAGCTAATTATTTTCTAATAACTATAGTTATTAGAAAAAAACTAGCTTTATTTATTTTTTTATTTTATTAATTAATTAATTAATTTATTTATTTATTAATTTATTTTTTGCTATAGCAAAATGTGTTGGTAATACCGTGCGGATAACACCATGTGGATAACAGACTAAAATGCGTCATAAGATAGGAGAAACAAATGGCATTCAAAGTCATGTTAATATAACTCGTAATATAAGCAATATACTTATATAATATTATCAGGAGAAAATTTATAAACATTCTAATGTACTTTATTCCTTACAAAACTAATATTTTTTAAAGAGATATCTCTTTAAAATATATAGGTGCAGATATTTTTAGTTTAAAAAATGTACATCTATTACATTTTGATTTATTTTTATTATGTATTTTAACACTATAAAATATGATTTGTATCTTAAAGTTATTTCTAAAGTACTTTTTTATAAAAGGAAAGAAAGAATGAATGAAAAACATCAAGAAATTATTTTACGCATATACCTTTTTTTTTTTCTTTTGTTATTGTTATTGTTGTTTATTTGCTTAATATGTATATAGATACATCACTTTGGAACGATATTTAAAATATTAAATGGGCTCAAATGTAAAACTTTCTTTTTAAAATATCATATTTTCTCATATTTAAATAGGTATTTCATTATTGTAATAGAAATACATGTGCTTCTATATTATTAATATAAAAAATTATCTTTAATAAAAAATCCTATTTATTAATATAAAGCAACCAATTAATAATAATAATAATAATAATAATAAAACATAATCACAGTTTATAGACGCGAAAGATTCGAACTCATGAAGAATGAACATTTTAAGCTCATGAAGGTAACAGATGATCTTCATCATTAGCACCGTCCAATCAAATCCATGATCTGTTTTTAACTTGTATATGAGCGCACAGTTCTGACTTCTGAGTACTGTGCGCCAGGTTCGGTATTTGAACAGCCGCAATAAGGTTCCACTCCATATCCCTGACTCCTGAGCGCGCGCGCTTGACGCGCGTAACTGCTGAACACGGCCCAAATAAATAAATAAATTTTCTGGCTTTCATGTCAAGCACACAAGTCAGATGTTTGTGTTCAATAAATATTTTTTTTTTTAGAAAATGGAATTACTTCCATTCATTATATGTATATATAAACGTTTCAGATTTAAAAACTTGCTTTAATTTAACTTTAAATAAAATTTGTGTTTTTACTGCATTGCCAACATTAAAGTATATATACAGTGTTTCTACGTAACGTTGCATCATATTTTTGAAAGTGAAATTCCAAATCTCTGTTCGTTATTCTTAAATTTTTTTTACAGCATTAAACTCGTGTTTTAATTGATACAGTGACTTAAAAATATTTTATTTCACTTCTTTTTAAAGGAAAATATTATTAAACTAAGGATTTTTTTAATTTATTTATTTTGAAAATAAAGGATTTTTAAACTTTATTATTATTATTTTTTTTTTCATTTAAGAAAAACGTCAAAAATCACTATTCGTAATACAGAGTGTCTTCAATGCAAGATGTCAATCAATAATAAGTATAATCATGATTTTTGCCAGTTGACTTTAAAAGTTATTTTGTCTAATCCTATACTTTTTATATTTTAAAAATCGCATGTGGGCAATTCCATCGTTACGGACGTAACAATTGCAGACTTCAAACACACATAATTACTATTTGGTTTGATAAAAATATGCAATTATTTTTTTCCATGTGCAATTTGAGGTTATTTATACTATTCTAACTTTCTGTAAAGATTCCTTAAAAACAAAAAAATATAAGAAATAATAACTACCTGTTACGGACCAGGGCCTTAGCTAAGGGAGCGCTATGGGCGGCTCAGCCCCCCTAAAATATTTTGAGCCCCCCCCCCCCTCCTGGAAAAAGCTCCAAGGTTTCCCCCTGAAAAATGTTCTGAAAATTCAAATGAAATTCTCTTCAAAAATCTAATTTAGTTTTGAGACCCTTTCGCAGTTTTACAGAGTTACTAAATTGTATCTAAAATAAGTGTTTCAACACTCCCTCATCCTATTTATACTGAGGAAGCTAACATAATGTTTAATTTTGCACCAGTTATACACTCAAAATTTTCATCACCATATACTTTTCTTAGCATAAAATGAAGTTATTACAACAGTTTAATGAGAAGCATAGTATATGCAATGTGAATATGCACTAATTTAACTTTCTGCGTCAGAGAGAGAGAAAAAAAATATGAGCCCCCTTACATTCTCTTGTTCCCCCCACCCCCCCCCACCCCCTCTATCGCTCACTTCTAGCTACAGCCCTGTTACGGACATAACTCAGAAAACAGGCAAAATTCTACATTGCTATATAATTACAAAAATATTTCTGTGAACTATTCAAGATTTTTGAAAATTTTCTTTTAGGTACTTGTTCTAGAGACTTCAAGCTTTCTAAAATCATAAAACTTTTGTAGATTTTACTTGTGTAATTTATCATAGAGATTGATATATTTGTTATGGACATAACAAATAGATGTTACTGACGTAACATCTCTGATACGTGAAATGTTTTAAATATGTAAAATCATAGATATACACAGGATTTTTGATAGGGGAGGACAGTATTATCAATTAATAGTCTCTTAATATTTCAAGTTGTATCAAGTGCTACTTTTAAAGGTTTCGGAGACAGGGCATATCACTCTCCATCATGCACCAAAGGGAAATACATAATAAATAAGTAAATGCATGCAGAAATAAAATTACATGTAATAAAATATTGAAGTTAATGAAATAAAACTTTAGAAGGATCTAATTTAAAATTTGTTTTTCAAATTCTTGATAAATACTTTGGCAAGAGACTTTTATAAGTTTAATTCTGGAAAGATCAACATTCCCCGAGAATCTGTGACAGGTTCTGGATCTACTTTAAAAAATTGTGTGTTATCTATGATTGCAACATTTTCTACTACTGGCCAAACATATTTTATTTTCAGATTTCTTTAAAAAAATGACTGTAGTTTTTGCTTTTGTTGGATTTTAAATTATTTGTTCAACAAATTGTAGAACACTTTGTCTGTCTGACTTAAACTCAACTTTCTCTATAATTGAAACAGCACACTTAAAAAAAGAAAAAGGTAGCATCATTGACAAATGTGGTTCTTGAATTTCACTCTTTGTCATACACGATGCTTTATCATTCCTCAGACACCATCAATAGCTCCTTTGCCACGAGATGAGCAAAAAAGTGCCAATTGAGGTTCAAGCTGTAATCTGTTTTTCCATATGTTATGTCACACAAAGTGTATCTTTGTTTAAAATGCTGTGCAGTACCATCAGAGAAAATATCAATGCATTCAAGTTCTGGAAACTTTTTTTTTTTTTTTTTTTCAGATCTTCAACCAATTTACTATTGAATGCATGAACAGCAGTTTTATTGTGATGCATCTAATCTGAAATTATTGCATAGGAAATATTTCTAAAACCGTGTAATCAATGCTGTACATATTGAGACTTGATCTTCAGTACTTATTTTTGATTTCATCTTGTTGCAATGCATTTTTCTTACAATCTTCAAAATAAATATTTTGTTTTTGTTTATTGAAACAATGTTTTAGAATTGAGGGAATTTTCCCTTCTATATTATTTGTAGCTTCATCAAGAATTCCTTCTTTTGTGATTTTTAACTAATTTATGTAATCGATTTTATGTTCCATAATCATTTTAATAAACAGAGATGGTGTTGCCAATTGCTAGTGTAAAATTGATAAAACAAATTCACTTTATTACATTACGCAAAAAAAAAAAAAAAAAAAAAAAAAAAATTATTGAGAGGAAAAGATATAATGCATTACAAAAATCTTAAAAGATCTCATTAAATGTTTACTGGAATATTAAAAAAAAAAAAAAAAAAAAAAAAAAAAATCAAAGTATTTGGTAATTTGTTGATATTAAATAATAGTCCATTGTATCTTTTTAAAATTATTTAATTGGATATATATGTGAGTTACGGGCATAACGTGCTACTTTTTGTTAAGTCTGAAACAATGTTACGCCTGTAACATCTTTCTAAAAAGGATTAAAGAAGTTAAAATGTTTTAGTTTGTGATAAACATTTAGTCTAAGGAATTGCTAAAAGCACCAAAAAGGGTTTTCTTAATTTAAAAATTTTTAACAGGTAATGACAACTTTTGTTAAAATTTTGTTATGGACGTAACATCTAAATTCAATATTTTAAATTTAAAATTATTAAATTTCAATTTATAAAAAAAAATTTTTCTTTGCATATTATAATAATATAATGTTAGCTGTTAGCAAATAGTTTTGTTTATTTTATTTTTCTAGTGAAATTTTTCATCTGAAAAATTGTGCTATTTACTGATGTTCTGAAAACCTGAGGGTATCCTATTTCAAATTAAAAAAAAGATAGATAAATTAACATTTATTATAAATCTAATACTATATATTAAAAATAGGCATTTTAAGCTTTATAACGATATATAACTACATAAGTACAATATGAAATTTTGACACACTGATTTCACTTTTCATGGAAATGCCCATGTACATAAAAATGTTGATCAATAATTGTAATGCATGGGTAATTTTAAAATACGCATGTATTAAAGTTTATTTTAAATGTGTATTTTATTTATTGAGTAAAACAGAAATTTTTTTATATCTCTTAAAAATCTAGTGGCACATTTTTTATTTTATTTTTATTTGAATGATTGTTTTTTAATTAAAAAGATATATACCTTTAATGGAGAATATATGGACGTATACGCCGAATACCTTCTAGATTTCTTAAAAAAGCCTGGCCCCCATGGCAGAAACTAAAATATAAGTATTGTTTTTTAGAAGTTTAATTAAGCATATGTGTACAACCCCCTCTCTTCCACCACCAATAAATTTATCTAAAATAAATTATTAAACCTGTGGTGTATTGATACAAATTGCAGAAATTTGACCTCATACTCAATTAACCAACCTTGAGAAAAATTTTCGGACAATTTATCTTCAACCGTTCAACCTATCCAGATTTTTGGCATTTTGTGTAAGTTTTTGACGTGCTCGGGTAATGCTGGGTGGGTAAGCTAGTTTATTACAAATTACTGCAGATACACTAAATAATTCCTCTGCTGATTTATTAAATTGGGACTTCAAACTTTTTTACATGCATTTTAAAAATCTGTAAAAATATTACATACAAAAAATATATATTTCATATTAATGTTACATTGATTTTTCAGTGTAATTTTTATAATTGTGTTACATATAAATTTATCATCTATTTCTGCAGAAAAATTCTGTTCTTAATGAAAGTTGTCACAGATAAGCTTAAAAATTCTGCTATAGGGGAGCAGCATATGCTCTCTGTTTCTTGAGAAAGCTTATAGTATGCACATTCTAGGGTTATTCTCTGCCTTCAGCGTATACCCTCTGCTTAGAGCATATTTCAGAGATGCCAATTTTCTGCCAAATGGCGAATTCCCTTTTTTTTATTTGTAAGAATCCGTGATTTTCTTTAAGCTATCACAAAATAAAATAAAGATTTTCTTCAAATGATCATGAAATGAAACAGGGATTTTCATCAAAGAATTGTGAAATAACTTTGTGACTTTAGTCAAACGAATGCAAAATATCACAGTGACTGTCTACTAACGATCGCAAAATATAAGTTTTTTTTTCTAATGATCGCAAAATATAACAGCGATTTTCGTCAAAAGATTGTAAAATATAATGGTGATTTTTATCCGAAGATCGCAAACTAAACATCAATTTTCATTAAATGATCGCGATCTATAACAGCTATTTTCATTAAACGAATGTGAAACATAACATCGATTTTTGTCAAAAGATAGCGAAATATAAGGGTGATTTATGTCAAAAGATTGTAAAATAAAACTGCAATTTTCGCCAAACAATCGCAAAATAAAACAGTAATTATCGTCAAACAATTGCGAGAAAATTTTGATTTTTGTCAAATGATCACGATGTGAAACAATGATTTCCGTCAAACAATTGTGATGTAAAATGTTGATTTTTTTCAAACAATCGCAACGTAAAATGACTGTTTTCGTTAAACGATCACGATGTAGAAAGACAATTATCGCCAACTGATCATAAAGTAGAATGGCAATTTTTGTCAAACAATTGCGATGTAAAATGGCGATTTTTGTAAAACAATCGTAGCATAAAACAGTGTTTTTGTCTAACAATTTCAAAAAAAAAAAAAGAGCAAGTAATAGTTATTAACTAGTGGAGTAATCATCAAATTTACTATATGAATTGAATATTTCCAACTGAGCAAAAAATTGCCGAGGCCAGAAATCAAACCCAGATACTTGGCTTACAAGGCCAGTGCTTTACCTGTTAAGTTAACTGGGTGATAGCCGGCTGGGATTTTTTGTTCAGATAACCTTATTGGTCATAACATCTTGTCTGTCATTTAGACAGCTTGGCAGAATAAACCGCTGGTAATGGAACTCCATATAATGATGGATACGTAGATGTACTATTATTTTAATACAATCAAACTGATTGGCAAATTTATCATATGAATTGAATATTTTCAACTGAGCAAAAAATTGCCCTGGTCAGGAATTGAACCCAGATACTTGGCTTACAAGGCCAATGCTTTACCTGGCCTTGTAAGCCAAGTACCTAGGTTGGATTCCCGGCCTGGACAATTTTTATCTGCAATAATCCCCCCCCCCCTACACCAGGGCCGGTGAAGGGGGGGGGGCACAGGGGGCAACTGCTCATTGGCCTGTGTCCAAAGGGGGCCCAGTTTCGAATGGGAAAATTACCGAAATTTCATGATGTTCCAAATCTTAATTTGTTCACTCTTTTTCCCTTTACCAGCTGGAAAACATTTCCTAGAATTGTAATTGAAGTTTTCCAACAAAGCTACAGGAAATCTCCCATTGAGACTTGAGAGTCCGATAAAAGCAGTGAAATAGTTGATAGTGTTACAAATGTTCCGAAACTTCCTGTTTTCTCAGACCGCCGACCACCGTGCTTATCTTGAGGCAAAAAAGGGTCATTCAATACGTCCCTCATATCTCATTCATTGCAACCCTGATGTCACATTGGGCATTGTATTGGTACTAGGGCCTTAATTGATACCAGGCTGTAGGTTTCAATAATTACTTTAGCTAAAATATTATTGTGCAAGTGACAGGGACATACACAGTGGGTGATAGGCGATACAGTTGTATCAGGACCAGGACCTAGGCTGAAAAGAGCATTGTGAGGACCGATTTTGTATTAAATACATGTATACATTATATACAGAATATGCATTAGGGCCCATCTCACCTTTTTTCTGGGCCCCTAGTTTTTTCTTCTAGACCTGATGAGCAAACTTAAATTAAAACCATTAATATAAAGAGAGAAAAAAAAAAAAACAGAAAGAAAGAAAAACTTTGAAAACAGAAATACATTAATGTATGTTTATTACTATCTTTTAAAATATCAAACTCACTTATAACTTCATTATATACGAGATTCAGTATACTAAAAATTGTAAATAATATTCAAAATCCACTATCTTCCCTCAAAATTGCTAGTCCCTAGGCGACCTCTCTCAAAATCAGGGGCCCAGTAGTAAGCTATTGTTCCTTTGAGCCGAATAATATATTTTTTTAATTTTTAAAATTATTTTTTAAATGTATTTTTAATAACATTTTATTTTGCTTTATTATTATTATTTATTTATTTATTTTTTGTCAGAGATTTTCGTCAGATTTTCAAAACAGATTTTTGCTTTCTTTCTATATCCACTATTCTTTATGAAGATTCCCAGATGGAAGAGCTTTTGAAGGCTCTAAATTCTATTTTAAAAATAAAATGGCATTTTGTGGGGGGATGGGCTATCCATGGGGGGGGGGAGGTGAAACTAAAGAATCAAAACTTCTTTAATACTATATTTTTTTTTAAACCAAAACAGATAAGCGCAGATACAATTTTTCTGTGAGAGGGATTTTTCTGACTCCCTGGGCCACTCCTTGAATTTATCATTGGATATATGCTTTCTTGCTACAAAAATCTTTTTTAAAGGTGCCCAAATGTAAGAAATTCTGCAGACTTTAAATTCTCTTAAAATTGTCTTTTTTAGGGACCTCTATAAAAGTGCGGAAAAGTTGGAACATGAGATTCAAAATTTGTAAGCCATTTTTTTATTCAAGTGTTTACAAATATGCTTTTTACTCTCGTTGGGCCCATAATAAGTTTTAAAACAACCTTAATACTATTACTTCATTTAACTAAAAGTGCTTTCTTTCTATATAATAGTATTTTTTATTTTTCAAAGGCACCCAGATGAAACAAATTTTGCAGTCTCTAAATATTTTTAGAATTGTCCTTTTTATGGGATCCTCTAAAAGTGATGAAAAGTTTAAACTCAATATTCAAACCTTCTAATCCTCATTTTTATTATTCAAATGTTTTTAAAATGTGCCTTTTAATCTCGTTGGAGGCTCCGCTAAGATCCAACACTTCCTTAATACCATTACTACTTTTAGCCAAAACATATATGTGTTTTCTTTCTGTAACCAGCATTCTTTTTAAAGGTGTCCAGATGAAAGAAATTTTTCAGGTTCTAAATTATTTTTAAATTTTCTTTTCTAGGGCTTCTTATAAAAATGAAGTAAAATTGGAGCCCAACATTCAAAAATTTTAAGCTTCATTTTTTTTATTTAAATGTTTAAAAAAATTTGCCATTTAATCTCCTTGGGGGGGGGGGGGGCAATAAGTTTCAAATCTTTAATACTTTTACCTCTTTCAACCAAATACTCTATTTCTATAGTCACCATTCTTTTTAAAGGTACCCAGAAAAAAAAAGTTTTACAAGCTGTAAATATGTTTTAAATTATCTTTTTTAGGCTCCCTATAAAAGTGAGGAAAAGCTAGAACTCAAGATTAAGAACTTTTAGAGCACATTTTTACTGTTCAAATGTTTTAAAAATATGTTTTTTAATCTCATTAAAAGAACAAAAAGCTTAATAAAGTTAAAAAGTCCTTAATCTTAGTACTTCCTTGAATCAAAGCAGAGATACGCTTTTTTTTCTATAACTACGATTTTCTTTAAAGTGCCCAGATGAAAGAAATTTTGCAAAATCTAATAATCCAAGAGCCAAGAACGCAAAAACCTAAGATATCAAGCACAAGAAAAAATCTTTATTTTATGGAAGAATATAAATAGGCGAATCTAAAGATGAAGTCAAGTGGTGCATAAGACAAAAATTAATACCACTATTGATTGACTTGTACGTTTTTCATTGCATTTTCCTGTTCCCAGTCCTCCATGTTTTCATACCTTTGATTGTAGGCCAAACACAGTGATAAACCTACGAGTCAACCAGTAGTGGTATTAATTTTTGGCTTATGCACCACTTTACTTCTGGCAGGCATGGATATCCTTAGGCTCCCCTATTTTTATTCTTCCATAAAATAATTTTTTTCCCTGTGCTTGTTACCTTAAGTTTTTAGTGCTGTCGGCTCTTGCTCTTGGGTACTCTTCAAAATTGTCTTTTAGTCCTTTGTTCTTTGTGCCTTTCTTTGAGCCCTTATAAAAGTGAGGAGTTTTTTTTTCAAATGTTTAAAAAAATGTGCTTTTTAAACTCGTTGTGAAACCCCAATAACGTTCAAAACTTCCTTAATACTATAACTTTCTTCAACCAAAACAGATAATGTACTTCGTTTCTGTAGCCACCGTTTTTTTAAAGGGCCCAAAGGAAAGAAACTTTTCAGGCTCTAAATCTTTTTTTAAATAGTGTATTTTAGGGCCCCTACTAAAAGTGAAAAGAAAATGGAACCCAACATTCACAATTTTTGGACGCCTTTTTCTTATTGATTTGTTTAAAAAAATGTGTTTTTTAATTTCTTTGACGGTTTCAATAAGACTCAAGATTTTCTTAATACTATTGCTTCCTTTAACCAAAACAAACATCCCTTTTCTTTCTATACATACCATTCATTTTAAAGGTGCCCAGATGAAAGAAATTTGGCAGGCTTGAAATACTTTTTAAAATGTCTTTTTTAGGGTCCATATTAAAAGTGAAGAAAAATTGGAACCCAAGATTCAAAAATCCTCATTTTTTAATGCAATTGTTTAAAAAGAGATATGCAAATCTTGTTGGGGGTCACAATAATCGGGAATCATTTGCCGTCCATTCGCTTATGTTGGATCTTTTCTTTTTTAATGTTTCACTTCTCTTGTTTCCATAAATTACTAACGTTAACTATACTATACATAAATTATATTTGGTAATTACCTACCAGCGGAGCTTTGCCCGTTTACAAGTTGGATTCCCCCCCCCCCCCAAAAAAAAACTTATTTATTTACTTATTTATTTTAATTTTTCTTTGAGTGCTCCACTATCTTCCGCAGCGTAAACAAGTTCATAATATCATCCGCTCTTATCTTGAATCAAACGATCCTCGAATTATTGTAATTTTTCTATCGATAAAAGTTATAGTCGCTAGATAGAAGAAACTTTCTATCATCGTCGTTCACGCTGCTACAGGAACCATTTCTTTCTTTTTTTTTTTCTTTCATTTTAGCTTAACTATAATATCAGCAAAATCTATTAGATAATTATTCGGTTTCAGAAAAAATTCTGAAAAAAAAAAAAAAAACCGCAAAATGCGAAAAAGGGAGTAAAATTCGTATATGAAAACTAGGCAAATACCAAAAAATTGGCTATATCAATCAATCCATTGACAAATAACAATTGAAATTCAAAACATTGCAATCGGAATGCTAACAAATCACCCCAAAAGACGAAAATTCTTTAAAATCCTTTAAAATGTTCGAGAAAGACTCAGAAATTGCAAACGTTCAAATTAATATATTTGAAGTTTTCTGGGCTGGAATTTCCAGGCCTGGGTCTGGTACGGACAGTACAGAAATCAGGCCAATCTCGGCCCGGCATACTCTGGGCCGACACAATTTCTGCTATTTCTAAAAAATTCAGATTTTTATTATATAATTAAAATTCCTTTAAAGAATACTGTATACATATCTATGGAATGATTTTACAGTATATTTTACAGGAAATATGCATTACCAACATTAATGGATTACTTAGATTCTTAGACTTTCAACATTCAAATAAAAATTTATTAAACAAATGGGTATGATCGCAGATCGCACAGAGGGTTTTGTTTAATATCCTCTTCAAAACACTTTATCGTTAAATTAACAAACGAAAATCGTCAATAGAAATTTAATCATTCCTTACAAGTAAATAAAATTATGAATAAAAGTAAAATATTGCAAAGCTTAGCATAAATTTAAGGGAGACCAAACTGGTCACCAGAGGCGACTAGTAATTTAAATGAACAGGAATTATATAAATAATAAATAAAAAAAATAATATTTAAAAAATATATTTCATTTCGCGTGTCAAAATAGATGATAAATAGGATGTAACATGATGAAATAAAAACAAATAAGAGTGTTTTTCACGCGATTTATTTAATCCATTAATGTGTATACATAATGTTATATACATAATAATTTTTATAGCTATTTAAACTTGCATGCGACAATTAAAAGTACCTTAAGTAAATCATTTTATGACACAATTCAATCAAAATTTACTAATTACCTTTTAAATTAAACCTGTTCGTAAATCTGAACCTGATTCAATTAGAGGGAATAGCGTTGATTCAAATAAAAAGCAATAAACGTTATGTTCTTAAGTTTTTTAAAAAAAGTCACTGATTCAATTAAACAATGATTCGAATAAGCGGCGAATTTTTGTACTTTTTCTTGCAGGGGCCCGTAATTTTTGCCTGCCTAGGGGCCCGTGAAACCTGTCATCGGCCCTGCCCTACACACACACACACACACTTCAGGCAAGTTCTGGCGCTACCCCTGATCTAGCATTGTATCTGAATGCTGATTTAAAAAGATTATTTTTATCAAAATATCTATGGGCACGGGTATAAAAAAATTAAGCGTCAGTGGGCAGTATTTCACCACTAAATTTTATTTCTTATTTTTCATTCAAATTTTTTTCAAAAATTCTAATAAAATTTAAAAGAAGAAACTAATAAAATTCAGTGATAAAATACTGCTTGCTGGTGCCTAAATTTTTATATCTATGTCTATGAATATGTCAAAATGCTTTTACTCTTTAAGTTTTCTGTAGGACTTGGAATTTTTTTTTTTCTTCATCTTTTGCATTCATTCACTCTAAGTTGAGAAACTGATTGCAGCATTCTACTACTGCTAAAAAATATTTTTTTTTGTTACATATGATACTTTGCTGCAGTAAAAAAAAATGAGTATTTTAATGAATTTTTTCATGCAGTAATTATTGTACTATATTTGCTTATCTTAATAAAATTGATCTAAATTCAAAGCATTGTCTTATTTAAATGAGTTTCATTCTGTTGTTGGTAAATGATCAGTATTATTTACTACTAGTTTCAAAAGTTTTAATAACTGAAAAATACACTGGTTAAATTAAAACAGATAATAAATTGGTTTTGTGCACTTTAGATAAAATTCCTTTTCTTCATTTAGCCACTGGATGAAGATCATTAGACTGGTGTCATGTGATCTTATCTTAAAAACTGATGTAAATATTAATTTAGCATATAATTAATTAAATTTGTATAGGTTTCATGGCATTAATTTACTTAAGTTTATAGACAAGAAAACATTTATTGTATCTTACTAAGTTTTAAGGTAAATTTATAAGGAATAACAGTTTCTTCCACTGTGGAATAAACCTATTTCTTCTGGCTATTTTTTTTCCAATGTGGAAGAAACTTGCTAACCCTGGCTGGAAGTAAAGTGGTTCACAAGCCAAACATTAATACCACTAGTGGCTTACACATAGGTCTATCACAGTGGTTCCCAATCTATGGGTCGTGGCAGTTGTCTTGGTGTGTCGTGGAACAATCGAGATTTGTCATCAAAATATACCTTTTATTTCATATGATTAAAAAGATATGACAATTTCAACAGAAAATAATATTTCAAGGGAAAATCCTTAATTTACTTCCAAATTAATAATACGAATAGAATATCCAAAAATATTTAAATCAGCTTTGAGGTCCTTGATGAAATTCAACATCTCTTGCTTATGAGAACATGCTTTTTCTACTTTGCTGTTTTTGAAAGACAAGTACTGAAACAAACTAAACTGCATCTTAATGTATGTTCCCACATTGGTAAACACCAGTACCAGAAATTTCATCGATTATAAAGTTATGTTTTCATAATAATTAAAAGTATTTTTAACTATCTTTGTAGTTTCTGCATTGTTTTAATTGCTATTCACTTACCCATATTGAGATTACCGATTCTTGTTTTTATTGATAATGTATCTTCTGTACAAAAATTTGAGTTTTTCATTGGATAGAATAGCCAAGCATATAGAGATCGTACAAAAATTGCTATACTGTTTACAACCTTATCTTGGGTGGGTTTAAATTTTTTTTTCTTTTTTATTGAAAGGTGGGTCGCGAAAATCTTTTTCATTAAAACATGGGTCGCATACCAAGAAAGTCTGGAAACCACTGGTCTGTCATTGTGTTCGTCATGCAATCAAAAGTATGAAAACATGGAAAATTGGGTGCAAGAAAACATAATGCTAAGTCTACGAGTCAACCACTAGTGGTATTCGTTTTTGGCATATGCACCACTTCTCTTTTAACAGAAATGATCATTAGATTCCCCTATCACTACTTTTCCATAATATAAAGGATATTTGGTACTTACGTATTAACGCCACCACAGTAGAAGTTGGGCAAATGTGCCAATAAAGAGCAATCTTGTTTGTGATTTTTAGTACTTTTTTTGCTCATTTCCACGCCATTTTTTTGCGTGCATGTGAACAAAAAAATTGCTCTTTATTAGCACATTAGCACAACTTCTGCAGCGGTGGCGTTAATACGTAAGTATTGGATACTTTTATGTGCTCGTTGATTTAGTATTTCATGTGGCTGGCTTTTGGACTAACAGCTTTATTTGTAAGAATTTATTTTATGGTAAAAATATCTATGAAAAAAGCTGGAACAAAATGTCATTATTATTTTTTTTCAATCACTCCAAAATTTAAATAAATTTTGCAATTATTTTCTTGGCCAAAATGTATTTTCATCAATTAGCAAAACAAATATAATAATGCTAAAAGCATTTGCATTGTCATTTATGCAATTTATATTTAAGATATTCATATTTGACGGTTGTACTATGAATACTTATGCTATATATGCATTAAATATATATATTGTAGTATATTGTTTTCTAATATTACTGATTTTTTTTCAGGGTATTGTGTATGTTTCAATAAACACATACTTCTGACAGACTTTCATTTGATTTACAAAGAGAAAATCATCCTAGTTCCATCATTTAAGTTGTTTAAATTCATAAAGGAAGATGGCCAAGTTCCTGTTTATTTCTCAGGTATATTATCTCTTTATGAAATTTCTCATAAATCCTTTATTGTATTCCTGTTAAATTTTAAAGTGCCAACAATGATGTCAAAATCATATAAAAATCCCATCAATCCTGACTAGCTACTCTTCCTTCTTCTTTTTTTTTCTTTTTTTTAATAACTAGTTATGTTTCAATCCTTTTATATCTTTAGCAAATCAGTTCCTTTTTAGTAAAGCTAATCTAATAAATGTATGGTGTTTTGCAGTGAAGGAACTGAACTTGTGAAAAATTGACACAAAACCTTCATTCTGGTGCTGGAGTACATTCACCCTATACCGCCCCTCCTGCTTGTTTCTACCTTTTTACATTGTTTTTTCTAAAATTAAAGTATGCCCTTTTTTTCTTTCCTTTTTTAATATTTAAAAATACATATATAATACAGTACAAAGTCCAATCTCAGGAACCCTTCGGACCTCGGTGATTCCGAATACATATATATATACATGGATTTCAGATCATTTTCAGTTTATTTGTAAAAAAAAAAAAAAAAAAAAAACTTACCACTCTTTTTGTGTTTACAAAAAAAGAGGAGGGTGGGGTATGATTTATGTCAAGAATGCATTTTCAGTACTAAAAAATGATAATATTAAAACAGATATTTTAATAGTGAATTTAAAAGAAAAAAAGTTATCTTCATTGTGAACACTCCATTTCCCTACGAAATATTTATGTTAGAAACGCATTAACAATATTGAAGAAAGATGCTTAAAAATGATAAAACAAAAGTAAAATTGAGCTGATTTTTTTTTTTCATGAAAGCTAAATACCGTATATACTCGCATATAAGTCGACCCCCTAATTTATGTTAAAAGTAAGGAAAAATTCAAAACCTGCATATAAGTCGACCCCCCCCCCCCCCTCAAAAAAAAAAAACAAATTATTTGTTTTTTCTTATTTTTTTTATGCGAGAAATAAAATTTATTTATTCATACAAACAAACAAACAAGAATTTCTACATAACAAGTGCTGCCATTGAAAAATAAAAATTATGTAAAACGCCGTTGGCTGAAAAGTACTGAATGCATTTCGTGCGCAATGACATCAAACCTCCCTTTTTCTTGATAATGATTCAAAAGGAGCAATTCCGGCAGTGGAATTAAAGGAACGATTCCAGTCTGTAAAAAAAGAATGTCTTTTTCGGAACGATTCCGAAAAGGAACGAGTTGGCGGAATCAGTCCTTTTTGGAATGGTTCTCAGAAGGAGCGAATTTTCAGAATCGGTCAGAAATGCACCAACTGCGAAAAGGGGACAGATTCCTTGGACTCATTTCAAAATTAAATGACTCTGAAAAGGAACGAATCCTCTGAATCGTTCCGAAATGACATAATTCACACAGGTTTTTTTTTGTTGTTGATCTTTGCAACAGGGTAGGGTAGATTATTTTTTTGAAAACTAAACTAAAAATGATCTTAAATTCAGAATCGTCGAGGTTAGTCCCGGATTTTGGATTTTGTACTCTACAAACACAATGGGGTGCTGCAGCAACAATTTGCTAGCAAACTATTTTCCGATATTTTATTTATAGATTTTTTTTTTTTTTAGATCTTGCGTATAAGTCGACCCCCCCCCCCCCAGACTTTGAAGTTCATTATTGGTTTGTGCCTAAAATTTTTAGACTTATACGCGAGTATATACGGTACCGTAATTTCCAGCGTATAATCCGCGGATTATCTGCCAAAAAAGTGAAAATTTTAGCGATGAGGATAATCTACCGCCGCGGATTATCTGATTTTTTTTCTCTCCCACTTTAGAAAAAAAAAAAATATATTTTTTAGCTTATTCTTAGTTTGGTTTGTTACTTCTCCAATAGATGGCAATACCAAACAATCGCTTAATCTTGCTGCCTGCCTACGTGTAGTAGGCACATGCTCTGTAACAAGAATGATTATGCAAGAAAGAACAGAATTTTCCGCCATTGTCATTTCTTTTGTTTTAATATCAGCGATTCTTTGAATTTGAATATGTCACTCAAAAAAGTATTGGCTACACCACTGAATTCAAACGAAAAGTTGTTGAAAAGGTCTAAAACATTGGAAACAGAGACGCAGATCGTGAATTCAATGTTGACGAATCCAATATTCGATTATGGAGGAAGAACAAAAAAAAAGTTAGAAAGATTTTAATAACTTGATGGTATATTAGCCTTGTGGCAAATCCATATTTGGTATAAGTGCATATTAGTTTATACGCACATTTGTATGTTGGGTATGTTTTTGCTTTACTATTTCTCCGATAGATGGCACAACTGAAGTGTTTGTTCAATGGTGTGAATGGTAAATAATATTTAATTTTTATATGATAGATCGTCCTGTAATATGTTTTATAAAATTTTACTTAATATATGTTTAATTATACACATACCCTATAAAATTTTATTTTATTAAATCATTTCATATGTTATAAATAATTTTAGATAATAATCTTATTTTATTGCTGGTATGTTAGGTTTTACTGTAAGAAAATACTGTATAAACAAATAAATGAATTTTTAGTAAAAATAAATAAATAATGATAGATATCGTTAAAAATATTTTCATGTTTAGAAAAAAAAAATTAACGCCTTAAAACTAAGTGCAACAAGAATGCCAGTAGTGCGGATTATATGCCGGTGCGGATTATCTGCTAAAATTATTTTAAAAAAGCTAAAAATTGCGACTGCGTATTATAGGCCGGAAATTACGGTATATGTTTTTATAAAAGTGTCTTTAGTTCATGAGTAATTCTGTTCATATTTTTTTGAAAAATTAGGGCAGTAATTTTCCAAAAAATAAAGAAAATCAATTATAAATCGAAAAATTTGAATATAAAATGTATCGTGACATTTGACAACTGGTCAGTCGTTCAAAGAAAAATTGCCAATATCGTCAAAGGATTGCGTAAAAAATGGGATCAATCTATCATGAAAAATCACAGATTTCATCCATACATCATGAAACAAAAGCAAATTTCTTCGAAAATTTTTTTAATTATGTCGAAAAACACCAATTTTTCTTAAATAATCGTGCAAGGAAAAGAAATTGTCAAAAAGGTTGAAAAAAAAAAAAAAAAAAAAAAAACATGGTGCCAAGTATGGTTGCTCCCCCCCCCTCCTAGTCTCTTTTGTAACCTTTAAAAAAATTGCTGTAAATTTCAGAAAATATTTTTTTACTCAGAATTGTTCCTTAAAATTATCTCTTAATTAAAAATAGAAATAAATAAATAAATAAAAATCTAACCATGGTTCCTTTCTGCATAGCAAAACATTATCCATCCTAAGTTTCTGCGATCTGATGAGTAAACATCAGACATCCAATTTCACTTAGTCTGGTGAATAAGCAACTCCATCTTTGCAGTTTCTGTATAGTGGACATTTTTGGCAGGCATTGTAATTTTCTAAAAACTGGTTATATTGTAGCAAAAAGTTATTCCACAGCCTAATTAAGTATCATTTCAACTCGCTGAAAATTTGAAAGAAATTGTTCAACTTACATAGGAGATATGGATTTTTTTTCTTCTTCTTAACTGTGATGGGCAAAAAAAAAAAAAAAAAAAAGAGTTTGGTTTTTCATTCTTTTTCTTTTTTTTGTTTGTTTGCAACTCAATATTTTTTTTTCTTGCATTTCAGCTACACAAATTGGTTGATATATTCGTAGGATCATTTTTATATTTAAAAGAGGCTTCCAATAGTTAATTCTCTTGCAAAAAAAAAAGGTATAGTCTAGAACAGGTCTCCCCAACCTTTTAGTAAGTAGGGGCGCAACTCAGCTCTTGGCACTCAATAAAGGGTGACATTATTCACTTGACTGGAAACACACAACAATATTATCACATATAGAGCAAGAGCTTGTAAATGGCAGACCTTCGTTATTTTATAAAAGCTAAAACTTTCTCAGCACAGTCTTTCAACATAGATAGGAACGATGGGTAATTATGAAATTTGGATCATGGTAGCTTGGGCAGTGACCAGGGAGCAAAGGTGTAAAAAATACCAACTTACTTTCGACATTTTATAAAGCGTGATTTTTTGATATTTCCTTTGGAATGATATTAGAAATCACATCCTCCATTGGAGACACTTCCTATGGTTCCAACCCCCGGCCGACAGACATATACAGCGACTTTTCAATACACTAGAGTCTGTATAGCCCGGCCCGAAACATACATTTTCCCCCTTTTCCCCTTGGCTCTGAAATTGGCGACAGTTATTTAAGGTTGCTGAATTGAAGAGAAAGCGAAGCAGGAAAATCCCATACATTTCACCATTTTAAAAAATATATGTGCAGATATTTTTAGTTAAAACTATGTACATCTGCATTTTGCTTTTTATAGTATTCCCATGCTAATTTTGGCACTGTAAAACATGATTTGCATCCTAGTCTGAATAAAAACTGACTTCTAAAATTCTCGAAAAAAAAAAAAAAAAAAAAAAAAAAGGAAATTGTTTACACGCAAACGGATATTTTCTCACAGTACTTATTTTTTCATTTGCTTAGCATATAAAGGGGGAGGAAGTAGCTTTCATATCCATTGTTTTTGTTAAATATAGCTTCTTTTATGATTCGATTAGATGAGTTCATAAAAATTATTTAATGCTTAATTTTTATCTTAATATTTTACAAAAATTTTAAGATAAAAAGCTATGAACCCTATAGAAGGAAATTTTGCAAATGCTGAATTTGAATGAGAATTGTACCAAATTAGTAAACTACAGCCAAATTGGCAATATTTCTGATTTCTTAATTTTTTTTGTCAAATTTGGCGATATTTTTCCATATTTGGTGATAAGTGTTTCCAAGCTTAGAGAGAATTTGAAGCTAACGTTCATTAATACTCGTAGATAAATAACTGATTTTTAGTTATTTGGAAAATAGTTGTTATCCTTGGTAGAGAATTGGGAAATCCGAAGTATATCTGAATGTTTTTATTGTTTGAATTCCGCATTTTATTCGTTTTCTGGTTGGTCCATGTTTAATGTCCAAAAATAGAGTATAGTAGAACCCCGCTAATTTGGACCCCAAAAATCCGGATCTCCGTATAATTCGGATCAGTTTGGTCATTTTTTTTTTCAAGTTTTAGAAGCGATTGGCTAATTTCCATAACATTAACTTGTTTTATCGCCGTATTCTACATAAAAAAACTTTTTCTGACGTGTTTTCGGAATAATAAAAAAAAGTAAACATTATTATTGTCTGCAAATATTCAATAAGTTTAACATAACGGTGATTTTCTGTTAGTATGTTATATTTTGTTTAATTTTTTTTTCTAATTCTCCATATAATCTGGATTTTCGATAATCTGGATTAGGTCCGGTTCCAATTAATCTGAATTATCGGGATTTTACTGTACTTCTGTTGCCACAATGACAAAAAAGTAATAAAAACTTTAAATTATAATAATAATTTGAAAACAAATTGTCATAAAAATTTCAAACGAATTTCATTTAAAAGTGCATTTTTTTTTTTTTTTTTTTTTCTCTATGCAACGGTGTAAAAATTTGAAATGTGTAATGTTTAGAAGTTTAAAAATTTGCTGTTCAAAAAATTGTAAAACTGAATTTTCATTTGAAAGTTTTATATGATGGGTCCAGGAATATTAACGTTTAATGCATGGCGTACGTAATATATGACTCGTTATGATCATCCTAAAAATGATGCTTATTATTATTATTAGTTTATATATAGAATTCCTTTTTAAGTCTTTCAAATTTTAGTCTTTGAAAATGTCATTTTCCAAATAATCGTTCTAATTTGTTAAATTGCATTTTTTTTTCTTTCATTCTGGTCTTTTTTCAAAATGTCAACAACCGTAGAATTACATGCACAAACCTCAAGTAACTGTGTGCCAGTTTTAGAGCCAAGGGGAAAAGGGGGAAAATGTATGTTTCGGGCTGGGCTATACAGAGACTCTAGTGTATTGAGTAGCCACCGTATATGTCTGTCGGCCGGGGGTTGGAACCATAGGAAGTGTCTGCCAATGGAGGACGTGATTTCTAATATCATTCCAAAGGAAATATCAAAAAATTACGCTTTATAAAATGACGAAAGTAAGTTGGTATTTTTTACACCTTTGCTCCCTGGTCACTGCCAAAGCCACCATGATCCAAATTTCATAATTACCAATCGTTCTTATCTGTGTTGGAAGCTGCACTGAGAAAGTTTCAGCTTTTATAAAATAATGAATGTCTGCCAGTCACAGGCTCTTAGACTAATAGTATTTAGCTAGTTCTAAACAGGTTAATCTTATAGTGGTAGACAAAAATTCCTACGGTTCTTGAGTTACATATATTAACTTACAAATTATACATTTTTCTATGAGAGGTCTGTCTACCAGAAAAATGTTTGTAGGATAAGGTGAAAAAACTTTAGTTGTGCTTATAATTACTATAACAACAACAGAAAAAAAAAATGTGAAACTTAGGGATACATCCAAGTTTCTTGTAGGATGTTAAAATAAGGTTTGACTTATTTTGAAAGCATGAATTTAGTTTTGAAAAATTACTTAAATAACAGTCATGATAAATGATCAATCCATATAGACAGGGAAACAGTAGCTAAGACAATCACCTCATTGAGTTTGTGGATAAAAATCTAGGATTAGTTAAATCTCGATTCGCATGTTACAACACAATCATTCTGCGAGTTTTGGTGGAAAACACTAAAAACCCGATTTTAACAGTTGACTCGTAGGTTTACCATTTTGCTTTCCTGCACTCAAAAATATGAAAAGATGGAGGATTAGGAGCAGGAAAATATAATAGTAAACATATGTGTCATTTACTGAAATTGGGTTTTTTAAGTGTTTTCCACAAAGACATGTCTTGGCAAACCGACTGTGTTGTAATATGACAGTCAGATTTAACTAATCCTGGATTTTCATCCATGAACTCATTGAGGTGATTGTGCTGCAGCCTTTTGATCGAATGTGGGATGTTCCAAAGATGGTTTGGAAGTATTTCTTAGATGGAAGTCATTTTGCACTATATTAATTTTTCTTGGTGAACTGGAAAAAATATTACAAATTTCAAAAGTCTGAAAAAAAAAATTAGGTCTGTTTATCCCTTGAATAAAATGGTTAATGGAGCAATGTGACTACAGCAAAAAGAAAAATTCATACATAAGTGTCTTCAAAAAGGTACGGGAAATTTATAAAAAAAAAAAGTATTTTTTCAGTTGTTTCCAAAGTGTTAAAAGAAGCTGTTTCTAATTATTGTAAAATTTAACCATCATAAATGCATTTTATAAACAAGTAAGAAAAATCATGCGTTAAGCATAGATTATGATTATGAAACACTTTCCAACGCTTCCTGAAATCTTTAACAAAATTTTGTTATTTAGGAAAATAAGATGTTACTGTCCATAGCCAAATGTGTATTGAAATACTTTTGAACAGCCCTGTATTTGATCCGTCGGTTGATATATATATACAATATAATGGGGAAATTTAGTTTAGCAAGAAAATGCCTAACTGGCTGAAATTTCTCTTGCAGCACTTTATTCTAATAGATGGAAAATACTTCAGTACTTTTGTTCAGCCCTGTAATTTATCCAGTATCTTTACTACACGCCAGAATTTCGTTAAAATTTAGTTCAAACAAACACATTCTTAAAGCTACTTAAATCAAATTTCCAGAAATTTTCACATATGGATGATCATGCTGCTAATTCTTTGTGTGACCCTGTATATCATTTTATCTATATTTTACAAACATTTCTTAGTAAATTGAAAGCAGTTCAACGTAAAAATGCATAAATACCACCTTTAAGTTAATTACTGTCATATTCAGTAACCTTTATGAGCTCTTTTGTGTAACCCTGTATATCAATTATAACATTTATATACACCATATAATTTGCAGACATTTAGTAAAACTTAAAAGCTCATATTATAATTGAAAAAGCATTTCAATCATCCATCAGATATCATCTATAATGCACAATATTTCAGATAAAATATAAGGTTTTGAAATATTTTGTGTGTCCCTGTAAAATCTATGCACTTCATATTATGCGTTAAATATTAAGTCTCAATGGCGTATATCAGTTTTATGATACTTGAAACCGTTTAACATTATTCAAATATGTCGCAAACTATTCCCTCCTTTTTTATTGTGTTATGGAATTCTTTTGAGTGGCCCTGTAAATGAATAATAATTATTATTTTGGCAGCATATTTTACAGAATGCTTATTTTAGTACACTTTGCGAATCCTGTAAATTTGAATAAGTTTAACAGGGTGTAATACCTTTAAAATTCATTTAAAACGATTTTTTCCCATTGGCCGTAATGTATTGGAAAACTTTTGACTATCCCTGTAAATACACTAATCATAGTAGAAACTTCATTTTCAATAGGGTTCGTGCTAGGGTAAACATCAATAACATATAAAAATTTCAGAACAATCCGAGTATATTTACGGGAGTTAGAGCGCAGACAGATGGCCATACGGCCGGACAAACCGAATGCATAAACATTTTTCAACTTTGTTGGAAAGTGTTAAAAAGAAAACATTCTTTGTAATGTAATTTTACTTTTAAAATGTGTAATAACAAGAAACCTTCACAAGGGCTTCAAGAAAAAATTCAAAGGGCACCATGACGCCAGGGTTGGGTTTCTGACGTCAGAAACTGGTTTTTAACATGACATGTGTCAAAAACTGGTTTAAACCGTCAAAAATTGGCTTAAACCATCAAAAACCTGTAATGCACCTTAAAAGATTTTAAGAACAAAAGAGAAACATTGAATAAGTCTTAATGATTTAAGTAATTTTTTATTTAACTTTAATTACTGTAATTTAAAAATTAAATTATTTTAATTACAATAAAACAGTTTTGATTTTTAGAATGTTCAAACAGAAGAAAATGATTTTATACATTAATAATCTGGATCAATTTTACCCCGCAGCATCCTATAGCACATAACCAATTTAGCACATTTATTTACACCCAAATGATTTCTCAGGTTAGAGTGTATGAAGCCAAAGTTAGAAAATACTCTGATGCTGAACTGGCAGGGCTTGATAGTAGAAGCATTGCTAGTTGAGCAAGTTTGGAGGCAGACCAATTTTTCTGATTTATGACAGTTTTTTTTTTTTTTTTTTTTTTTTCGTGGGAAAATTATATTTTACCATAGAGTAATAGTGAATTTTTAATATTGCATCTAATGTTATACATGTGTGACAGATATTTAATGTGAAATTTTACAGATTGGTGTAGTATTTGAGGTTTCAGATAAGGTTTTTGACATGATGGTTTAAACTGGATAGAACCGCACACTGTCAAAAACTTGCCAACCCTGCATGGCGCCCGTGGGTGCTGCATTGGACAACCTTGGACTAGAATCATTACGGCAAGCCAAAAGAGCAGATTGTACAATCATTTTGCCGCTAGACTTCTGAAATAAAAAAAAAATATGAATATCTTAGTTTTTAAATTTTTCAATGAGTGCAGAGGTTTTTGAATCAATTTAAAAAATTTCAAAGTTTTATATCATTTAAAAAATATATATATATTAAAAAAAAAAAGCCAGTTAGCAAAATGTCTGGATTTTGGAGAGTTTTGGATTTTCGGATTTGAGACTTTGTACTGTATTTCATAAATTTTCATAACTAAATCATAAATTTTCCCAAAATTTTTCTAAAAGTCTTTGCTGAAAACTAAATACAATGTGTACACAGCTGTTAATACATTTGCTAAAAAATTTTAATTAGCAACAACTCTTTTAATTGTGTTAGTGCTTAGAGTTAAATAATTAAAGATTTTTTTTTTTTTTTCCGAAAATATTTTGTATTTTTTGTGCTTAGAAATTTCATAGATATAGTCATTCATATGTTTTTCTGTATTTTTAGCTTGTATGTTTAAAATGCCTTGGAAATATCACTTGAATAATCTCCCTTATCTTTTTTTTGAAGGTAAATAGGTATGCTCTTTCTAAAATCTATTGTTGTTTCTTCATTGAATAAATATTGCATATTAGTGTTAAATTTGAAGTATGTCTGTGAATCATTTCCTTTTAAATTTTCTGCAAAATTATATGTAAGCATAAAAATAAATTTATGTACAAACTGATTTTTAAAACATTTTAAATTCATTTACACTTGTTGTGCAATATTAACAGTGTATTGATAAACTGTTAAAAAAATTCTAATAAAATCACTAATAGGAAAAGATAATTTTTACCTATTAGCTTGTTGATTGATTGTCAGACTTTAAATTTGTTACACTAAACTTCTGAATCAAAATGCATTTCAATTAGCTTACAAACTTGTTAATTTCATAGTTACTTTCTATTACTCTCAATGCTTATAGGAAAAATCTGAAGCATGTGAACAACATCTATTCCATTTAAATACAATTAGCACTGTGAAATCCGCCAGTGTATAATCCACAAAAATCTATTATCTGCACAAGGTACTGTAAACAATGAAAATTGTCATCAACAGTTAATCTCATCAAGTTAAATTTGGTGCATTTATTTTTTCGGCAATCAATGTTCTAATGTAGGGGTGCACAACCTTTTTAAGCAAAGGGCCACTTATAAATATGTCTGGGTGGTCGAGGGCCACATCAATAACACAGAGATATTTCGATTTCGAGGAGGTGATCTGTGGCCTATAATCGTATTAAAAATATGGTTTTAGAGGGGAGTAGGGGAGTTATTCCTTTAATCTCACTTACCCAATCAAAATATCCAATTCAATCGGTAAGCATATATCAGCAGTTTTTATGTTTATATAACAGATATAACGAGGATTATTTTCAAGATGTAATAATATTCATCGGCTTTATTCAGGAGAGAAAATTTTGTTTTATTAAAATTGCTAAAAAAGAAACATAAGTGATTAGTGCCAAAAAAATGTGAACTTTATAAATGAAGGAGAGGGAAGCAGCTGATCAACAAGATTCTTCCATGATAGATCAATGAAATTCCCTATTTTTCTATACCTGATCAACGAAATTTGTAATTTTTTCATTCTTGATCAACCAAATTTGCACTTTTTATACAAAATCGATCAATATAATTCTTAACTTTTATGAAACTGATCGACGAAATTCGAAATTTTTACAAAGCTGATCGACGAAATTTGCAAATTTCATCACATGCTCGATAAAACTTGCAATTTTTCTGCTCCTGATCGATGGAATTTGAGATTTTTTTTCATACCTGTTCAACAAAATTTGTGATTTTTACAAAGCCAATCGACGAAATTCACGAATTTTAGAAATCTGATTGACGAAATTCGCAATTTATAATCTCATGATCAACAAAATTTGCGATTTTTCCAAGCCTGATAGACGAAATTCGTGATTTTTCTGCGACTGATGGACGAAATGCGCAATTTTTTCAACTTTGATGGACGAAATTCGCAATTTTTTCGCCTTTGATGGACGAAATTCACCATTCTTCTGAGTCTGATCAAAAAAATTTACAAATTTTACGAAGCTAATCGAGAAAATTCATGATTTTTATGAAGACGATTGAGAAAATTTACAATCTTTCCATGTCTGATCAACAAAATTCGTGCATTTTACGAAGCCAATCGCCGAAATCCGTGATTTTTCTAAAGCTGATCGATGAAATTCGCAATTCTTCCTCGCATGATCGATAAAATTCATGTTTCTTCAGGACCAGATCGATGAAATTCATGATTTTTCAGCAGCTTATCAACTAAATTAGCTATTTTTACGAAACTTATAGACTAAATTTGCGATTATTATGAATCCGATTGACGAAATTCATAACTTTTACGAAACTCATCGATGAAATTTATCCTCTGCCCAGGCCAACGAAATTTGCAATATTTCGGGACCCGATCACTAAAACTTGTGATTTTCCCATGTCCGATCGTTGAAGCTTTAATTGACGAAATACTAAATAACTAAATTCGCAACTTTGAATTAATTTTGATGAATTCTTCAGTTTTTTAAGTGACAAGATGGAATTAACTATTTTTTTCTCTTGATAAATTGAGAAAGCTCATGATTGTTTCGCAACCGGTATAGAAATTTTCAATTTTTCTGCACATCATTGCAAAATTCTCAATTTTTCCGTGCCTTATCAACAAAATTTGCAAAGTTTTCATCCCCTATTGACAAAATTCGGGATTTTTTTTCGTGCCGGATCAACGAAATTTGCGTATTTCTCACGTGACAAACCGAGAAAACATGCGATTTTTCCACAGCCAATCAATTTAATTTTCAGTTTTTGTAATTTTTTTTTTTCTTTTTACATCAATACCTATGCTGGCGATTTTTTCTTACCCGATCAACGAAATGTGCATTTTTTCGCGTCTGATAGTCAAAATTCACGATTTTCAGTCCCTGATCGACAAAACTTCTGATTTTTTTTTCGTGCCCCCGATCGGCAAAATTTGCTATTTTTTCCGAGCTTTTTGGGCAAAATTCGCAGTTTTTTCAAGCGTCACCGACGAAATTCGCTATTTTTCGCAATTGATCAATGAAATTCGCGATTTTTCTGTGCTCAATCTACGAAATTCGCAATTCTTAAGCGACTGACGAAATTTTGTATTTTACCGCGGTAACTTAACGAAATGTAGGATTTTTTTTCTGCGATCTATGCACAAAAAATGCAATTTTTTCCAGTTGTAAATTGACGAAGTTTGTGGACCACAGGTTGTACATTCCCTATATCTAATGAATAAATCTGTACCTTGGAACAAAAAGGGCCAATGTCCAAAATTGAGAAATTTGAGTTAAATGCATGAATAAACTCAGGATGGGATGTAAATTGATTATTAAAAAGGCCAAAATCCTCCAAATATTAGATCATTGAAAAAAAAAAATATGTTCTGGCCTATGTTACTTGCTGTCAATGTAAAAATGGCCAATGTCACTGTTAAAAGTAACATTAGATTGTTGTGAGAAAATTATTACTGAATTCAAAGGTACAACTTTGGAAAGTAATAGTATAGAAATCATAGCAAGATTTCTCAAACTTAAATTGCGTAATCTGCCATTAGAGAAAAATGGACATTAGACTTTTTTGTTCCCAGGTATAGAAATATTTAAATATAAATTGAGTATAAATATTAAAAATTTTTTTAATAACAAAATTTTATCTGTGTGCAGGAAGTAATGAATGTTCGTAGACAGCAGCAAAAAGTTACTGACAACAAACTGAAACTAAATCTATTTCTTTGTTGTGTAAATGTTTAAAATTTTTTAAATCATAGTTTTAAAATAAAACCAACTAGTCTATATTTTTATATTAGTCTATATTTTTACATTAGTCTATATCTAATTAAGTTTTATTGTGATTTTTGTGCAGTTGTTTCTAATTTATAGTTAGACCTTAAAATGAAATTTAAACAAAGGAATGATCTACTATAATCTGCCAAACCATCAGCAGAGTTGAGTGTAGTATTTTATAAAATTCCTTCTTAAATAATCCATAGTTAATAGAATTGAAATAAACTTTTGACAAATTTTAAAAGATTTTTATCTGATTCTAATTCTTAATGAACGTTAGTAATTTGGCTAATTAAAAACATTTGCCAAAAGAAAAAAGTATTAGCCTAATAGATTTGCTAAGTAGCACTAAAAAAAATCTTTAATTCTTTAAAATTCTCCCTTTTTTTTCAATATGTTTTAAAATAACTAAGTTTTTAGAAAATTGTGAAAATGATTGTTATTAATCTAAATTCAACTATCCACTACAAATGTATTAAAAATATGCATATTCTAAATATCTTGCATAATCCAAAAAAATCTAAAACCGATTTAACTTATTAAAATGTTATGAAATAAAATTTCCTAAGTTAATTCAGCATTTTATGATGTTGCACACAATGAATCTGTGTGAAAAATCAAAATATGTCATATCTAAATAAACTTTTATTTTTCTGGAATTCTTTCGCTTTACTTAGAAGCACATACTTCATATACAATACAGTTTCAATGTATGTATGTATGTCGGCCAATTATCTACACTGTGGGATATAGGCCCTAAGGGGTGGGATGCCCTCCAAGGGGGTCTTTCTAGGGAAACCTTACCCATATTTACACAAGGTTCGAAGAAAACCACGGAAAACTCCGAACGGTTAGGCTGACAGTCGCGATTGGGTTCGAACCCAGCACCTACCATCTACCAGTTTAGAGGTCAGAACCTCGCGGCCACTGGTGGAGCCAATACAGTTTCAAAATTGTATTCTTCAAAATATAGGACAAAAGTCACAACACAACACACAAAATTCCAATTCTAATACGATTGGAAATATATATCTTTAGTTACACCTGTTGTGAAAAATTGGTTGTGTTTATAAATTTTAAGCAAATTTTCCAAAAAATGTATGATATTTTAAAATTTTGTCTGCAAAAAAATAAATCAATGTAGACATAAAATGAGAAGACTGATTTTTGAAAATGTTTCAAATAGGGTCAAAACTATCCTCTTTTTTTACTCCCTAAGCAAAAATGGATTTTAGCACTCATCCCCCTAGTCCCTACCTCTTCCACAAAGTACATTTACAAAGTAACTTTTACTAATTTTCTAATAGCCGATTTATTTTAAAATTTAAACTATGTAATCATAAAATATAAAATACTCAACTACATAATCTGCCTTGTCAAATATTGATTCATTAAAATCTTGAAAACGTAAATGAAAAGAATCGAAAAAATTTCTGCTTGATATTTGATCTTCCTTATGTGGTATCATCCTTAGATACTTCTATGCTTTGGCATTTTCCCACCAGGATGATTTTAACAATGTGCTGTTAGACATGAAAAAAATTGACTGATGAAATTTTAATTCAGTGCCCCTTCTTTCTGATGCCCATTGCACATGCCGCTTCTCATCCCCCCCCCCCCCCTTAGATTTGGCCCTGAGATCTAAATATAATTTTTTTTCTTTTTTCAGCATTCGATGCTTAGATATGATATTTATTATGAAACTACTACATTTGAATATATATTCATTGCCCTGCTTTTCACTTTCAATCCAATGATAACTTAAATGTCATTTATCAAATAAAGCTTTGGAAATGTTGAATTTTCTATAGGCTTTATAATCTAGGCGTTGTCGTTTTTGGTTGCATACATTTTCATGTTCAATTTTGCTTTTGGATGTTGAAGGCAACCCAGCCAACTGTCCATAATAATAAAAGCAGACTCATGTCAAACCGTCAGATTTTGATAAGAATTCTAATTTTAAAAAATAAAAAATCTCAATCTTTGATATAAAATTTTGATAATTTATATTCCATGCTACAAATTTCCATGAGATTTTGTAAACATGCAAACAGACAGAAATACTTAACCGCCCAATGACACTTTTCATTCCACTAATAGTCATGAACAAACTGTAAAATGGTAAATTCCAGTAAACTCTTTTTCCTCTTTGGTGCTTGATGAGAGTAATTCTGTTTATGTTTTTATTACTACTGTTTCAATGGCTTTTGTAATAAACATCTGTTAGCTTAGCATTGGCTCTGGTTTTTTAAATTTTGTCTCAGGTCTTGTAATCTTTTCTGTCACTTTGGCTGATATTAAATCGAATATCTTTAAAAATAAAAGGCTAATTCATAAGTGGTACACACACACAAAAAGAAAAGGAAGAAAAAGCAAAAATTGGATACTAGCATTATGGTGAATCTAATCGCTTGTTTATTTGCCAAATGAAGAATTTAGTCACAATTTGGTGCACAGCGAGAACACTGACTGTATGTCAGATGAAATGATTTTTAAACAGGGTTGCTTCACAACCTGGAGAACCTGAAAAAGTCAAAGAATTGGGAAATTTGCCAAACAAGTCAGGGAATTTCAATATTTTTTCCTAAAACCTAGAAAAGTCAGGGAATTTGATAAACTTTCATTGTGATCTCTAAGAGAGTTTGATTGTTAAGTGGTCAGAAGTGAGAATTTTCCATGGTTTTTAAAACTGTATATTTAAAAATAGAAAAAAAAATCCTCTACTTTTTTTTTTCAGAAATTTCTCTTTTTATCTTCTACATTTTACATTTTTTAATACTCATTATTACAGATTTTAAAACTTTTTTCAGTGGTTATTTTCATGTAACAATAAGTAGTTATAGCAAGCTTCCATCTTCAATTCACCCTGTTTCCCTTCTCTTATTAAAAATAAATTTTAACTAGACAATGATTTTAGGATATAATTGACAAAATGGATATTTGTAAACTCAGTGCACAAATATTCTGTGTCTTATTATTTATTTAATCACATTCTATTTATAAAATGTCTGTAATCCTGAATTTTTTTATAATCCAGAATTCCCATTATGGCGATGATTCCAAATTCAAGAAGTTAACTATATATTATTTAGAGATACATATCAATTTTATTATGTTTGAAAGAGTGTAACATCATTAAAATACACTTGAAACTTTTTTCTCCATTGACCGTCCTGTAACCAGGGTTCTCGCTGCTACTCACAATTTCACCAAATTGCTTCAGATTTCTGCATTTGGCGAATGAATGGATGACTAGACTCGCCAAATTATGAGTGCTCAGATTTCTTTTAATTCCTCTCTTTCTCTCTATTTTTGTTTTTTCTCTCTTCCTATGTATATATGTCAATACAGGCAACACTCTTAATTAAACTGTGATACAATCAGTAATGTTTGTGAGAAACTTCATTGTGATGGATACAATAAATATTAATTTAGAAATCGAAAATTAAAACAAATTGAATGAAACTGAAGCAAAATTAACTGTATTCAGACAACAAATGTATACAGGAAATATCAATAGTATCATTCCACCATGTGTATTAATGGATCCCATATCCAAAAATACAATTTTGATGCTGTAGAATTTACAAACAGAATTTGAAGAATGGATTTCAGCAGAAGAATTCTAGAAAAACAAAGTTTTTGCACACAGTCTGTTGTCTTTATTTTAGATTTTTCAGAACTGATTAAATATAATATCTAAAAATTCTGAGTTAACTGGAACTGGAAATTTTTTTTTTCATGACACTTTAAATTGCATTAAAAAAAATTTCTTAGTTCACAAAACATTTAGAATGCATTTAAATTTTTGTAAAGATGAAAGATACAATTTTCAAAGTTTTACATCAAGTTTTGCTAACTTTTTTTTTTTTTTCATTTGGAGAATGTTTTAGGTAGCTTTCATTACAAAAAGTAAAAAGCTACCTACTGCAGTTGTCCGGAGGAAAGCACTTCCAGAAAATTTTGGTATATTTTTACTGATCATGACCCCCTCCCCCCAGACCCCAAAATCACCCTTCGTTCAAATGTTGACATATATATATATATGATTTTGTCATGCTGTAACTAATGTATTTATGAACCGATTTGAATAAAACTTGGTATGTAGATAGTACATATAAATGTCTCAACCAAGTTCGTTGGCCAGCATCATTCGCCATCTTGTTTCAAAATGGCAACCATTTAAAATTTAAAAATTTTTTTTTAATTTAGTGCAAAAAAATTAAAAGTTGAAAAATATGTTTCTTTTATGTGTTAGAACTTAAAACAACAATTCCAGAACACTTTTTATTTTGTCTATATTGTAAAAAATGATTGAGTTATTGCACTTTGAATTTTTCTTATGGCTGACATTTTGAAACGATCTGATTTTTGTCACATGATAACACTGATATTTATGAATCAATTTGGATCTAACTTGGTGTGTACATAGTACATAATGAGGCCTGGACCGAGTTCATTAATCAGTTCCATCTGCCATCTTGTTTCAAAATGGCGGCCATTTAAATTTTTTTTTAATTTAAAATTTAAATTAGGTACAAAAAAGTGAGAAATTGAAGAATTTTCTTTTATGCATTTGACTTTGATGCAAAGATTCCAGAGTATTTTTTGTTTTATCTGTATCTTAAAGAGTGGCTGAGTTATAGCACTTTTAATTTCTAGTGTTGCTCACATTTTGAAATGGTCTGATCTTCGTTGCATGATAACACACGTATTTATAAACCAATTTGGATGAAACTTGGTGCATACATAGTAAATACCAATGTCTGGACCTAGTTCATTGGCCAGTTCCATCCGCCATCTTGTTTCAAAATGGTAGAATTTTAATTTTTTTAAAATTTTTAAAATTTTAAAATTAGGTGCAAAAGAGTAAGAAGTTGAAAAAGATTTTTCTTTTGTTTGTTTGACCTTAATACAAAGATTACAATGCATTTTTTTGTTTCACCTATATCTTGAAAAATGACTGAGTTATAGCACTTTCAATTTCCAGTGTGGTTGACATTTTGAAACAGTCTGAAATTCGTCACGCGATAATACCCATATTTATAAACTGATTTGGATATAACTCTGTGTGTACATAGTATATACCAATTCTTGACCGAGTTCACTTGCCAACTTCATCCAACATCTTGTTTTAAAATGGCAGCCATTTAAGTTTGTCAAAAATCTTTTAAATATATTATGATGTACAAACAAAAAATTAGAAATTGAAAAAAGTTTCTTTCTAAAGTATTTATCTTAATAATGAATTCCGGAGTATTTTTTGCTTTGTCTTTACCTTAAAAAATGCCTGCGATATAGCATTTTGAATTTCTAACGTAGGTGACATTTAAAAAAAAAAACAATTTGCCCGCAACAGGACTCATGTATATTAATCGCTTTTGATGTAAGTGTGCATGTGCACATGAATTAAGATTTCGACCAAGCTCATTGGCTTGTTTTATCAATCATGTTGCTTTAAAATGGCATACACTTCATGATATCTTGTAATTTGGCGATCCTCTAAATCACTTAAAATAAAACCTGGTTGAATAAAAGATGACCAATTTCTAAAAACTCCAATTAATATTCAGTATCGACAAAAACTAATATTCCATCTTATAAAATCATGTTCCGCTAATTTGAGCTTTGTATGTGTGAATAATATAACTTAATTTAAAATGAATATATAAATAAATATATGAAAGCTACCTCTTCCTCCCGGCACTGTCGGAAGGATTTTTTTATTTCTAATTAGAACACACAGACGAATTTTATTCTCGAGTAGTGTCACCATCATAACATTTTTATTTTATTTTATTTTACTTTAGGTTGGTTTATGTTTGCATCATCCCCTCATTTGAATGTTGTCAGAAAGAAAATTTGGAAGAAGAAGATGCTAATAAAAAAATCTAAGTATTTCCTCTTTTGTTAAATTGAAGTGACAAAAGAATTTTAAACAAATTTAAGACACCCTAAAAGGTATTAAAATGTATTTCATCTTTCTTTATTTTTTTTCTTTCATTGCAACAGAAAATTTATTTCATGGTTGAAGCTAAAAGTACAGAATAATATCAAAACCTGCTAAGACGGCAATGTAGAGAAGCGCACACATTGTATTTTTTACAAGTTTTTGCCTTGATCTGTATTGTTTTCTTTAAAATTATAATGTATTCCTTTAGCTGATATATGATTTTTTTTTAGAGAAAAAATCATATATCAAATCATAATCAAATTGCTAACATTGGTCTAAAGTTAGCGAGAACCGTACTTCTTAACAGAATGATTTTGATTGTTCATGTCATTAAACTATGCTTCTACTTTTTATAAAATTTAAAATGACTCAACAAAATTATGTCTAATAATTATATATTTTAAATTTCAAACGATTCAGCTGTGTTGTTATTGTGTTGTTATATGCGGACAGACAGACAGATAGAATGACAACTATAAGTGCTACAAATTTACATAGTTACAAACATGCCTAATAAAGACTGACAGAATGGAGTGTATTTTGTTAGGGAAATTGTAAATGTGAAATGCATTCCAACATAAGAAGTATGTAGTTCAAAGCTGTTTGAAATCCATTTGGCCATATGGCCATTTCTGCTATGTTTTACACAAAGCAAAGTTAAGTATCTGTTTCAGATTTTCTTATATTATCTTCATTATTGTTAAAGTTGAGGAAAATACCTCATTTCCTGTACTTGAATTAGAGTAAAACATTCTGCATTTTGCACTGAAGAAAAGAAGTTAAACTCTAGTTTCAAACCCTCCAACTACGACAAAAACATTGTAGCTGCTATGATTTGAATCTATAAATAACGATGCAATAAAAATCAGTCTTAAACTAGAATTTTCTGTAGAAAACAAAGCACATTTTTTATTTCAATTTTTAATCTGTGCAGCTTTTTTTTTTTTTTTTTTTTTTTTTTTTTTTATAGGAGTTGTTTTGTTTAAAAATTTTAAAGTATTTGGTTCCAAAAGTTTTTAAAAATAAATTTTTAATCCAAAATTTGGACATTACAGAATGTTGAAGGGGGAAAAAAAGATATTATATAATGGCTATAGAGTAAACCCTGATTATACTAATTTTGTGATCCGTGTTAAATAATAAAATGGAACTAAATGAAATCTTATAATTCAGCGTGAAAATCCCATTTATGCTAATTGAGTGGGGATTAGCCTCCTGTCCTCCCCCCTTTTATACTTATCCAATGAACTCCGAAAACTAATCATGGAGGTGCCTCATTAAAATGACCCTATGCCTAAAATCTGTATGAAATCTGAGTATTCAGCATGAAAATATCATCTATCTAAATTAAGTGTAAGATTAGCCCCCCCCCCTATACTTATCGAATAAACTCCCAAAACTAAACAAGGAAGCATCTTATCATAATAAACCTACATCTAAAATTTAAAGTAAATTGGATATTTTGATCATGAGTTTGTGTTACATACATACATACGTACATACAGAACGGGTGGCGCATAAGCTCTGAAAAGCTTTAAAAGCTTGTGAGCTAAAAACATAATGCAAGACTGGTTGATTACATTTAATAACTAAGGTTAAAAGAATTTTAAATTCTATATAATAAAAATGTTAAACATTTGCACAACAAAGTGATAATTTCAGTTTGTTGTCGGTAACTTTTTGCTGCTGTCTATAAATATTCATATCTTCCTGCACACTGATAAAATTTTGTTATTAAAAAAATTTAAATATTTATATCCAATCTATATTTAAATATGTATTCATTGGAAAATTGATGATTGAAAAAATTTAAATACTAAATTTAACTTTATAAAATTAACTGTTAATGATGACTTTCATTGTTTATCTTTCAGCATATTTTGCAGATAATAGATGTTTGCAGTTTACAATACATCACCATATTTCATTGAGTTGACTATATAACAATCTCTTTGACTCTTTCAGTGTTATCGAAAAAAAACGAAATTATTAGATTTTTATTTTTTGTTAATAATGCTTGAAATAAGCTAAAAAAAACCCATCCAATAACCCATTTCTGGTGAAAATAATTTTTGTTAGAGAATGGGCAAATGCCGTGATCACGCATTTTAAAATAATTTTGTTATAAAATCAGAATTATTCAAAAGTATCACTATAAGTTTTATTCAGAGTTTCTAGTTTTCTTTAAAAAATAAAAAATGTAAGCTACACATGATATTAAGTTACATCAGAATTATACAATTTAATGCATAGCATAAAAAGCTTGACTATGTCAGCTACAGATAAACAAAGCCGTATAAAGAAAGTTGATTGAAACTGTTATAGAAAAAGCATATCTGTCGTTAAATTCAGCCATTTGCCTGTTGTTCTTAAAATGGCAGTGAGTTAAAAGTATGTTTCTTAATTTAAAGTGTGTATCTTAATTTAAAGAGCATATGCAAACATTATTTAATCTTACATCTTAAATCTGCAAATAATAATATTGCTTACCTTATGTTTGCTTTTTAACTGCATATAGAAATTTAGGAAGGAGGATTAAATGTGAAAGTAAAATGGTGCCATGTTGTCTGCAGAGATACCAATTCGAAATCAAAATGGAAAGAGAGTTTCTTACACTGAATTTGATGTTTCATTTCAGTAATTGCAATTGACAAATAAAATATCTCCATTCCGAGATTATTCTTACACTTTTTATGAAACTACTACCAAAAATAGTGTAGATTTAAACTTTATTTGCCAGTTCATTATCACAATTTAAGTGTAGTAATTCTCCCTAGTTTTTACAGTGTTGCTGAAGGATAAATTGTCCAGGTTGGTAGTTGAAAGCAACCTCTGACTAAAATTGTCAATGCTCTGTCAGTCAAGATTCCTGGATTACAAACTACAGTCTTTAGAATTGTGTAAAATTGAAACTGATAATAAAAATTTGCATCGTATGGCAATCTTTTGTGGGAGTAAGAAAATATGTAAATAATCGAATAAAATCGAATCGTATAAAATCAAAATAAATAAGTTACAAAAAATTCTTTTTAGTTATTAAATTAATTTTAAATATTAATTATATAAATGCAACTTTAATGAAATTAAAAAAAATTGTCAGTTTTGTAGAATTGTGTAAAATCGAAATGGATAATGAATGTTCGAATTGTGTCACCTTCTATTGTAACAGAAAGAAAATAACAATTTTATTTTCTTTCTCTGAAAATGTAAGTTAAAAAAGAAGGAAGAATAAATAAATTAAAAAATAATAGTAATATATATAAAAAATTCTTTTTACTTATTGAACTAATTTTAAATATTAAATAAGTAAATGAATGTTTAATGAAATCAAAAAAATATTTATACTTCATCAGTCTTATAGAATTGTGTGAAATCCAGATTATCAAGCTGCTATCTTTTACAAATGCAAATTGATTTAAATTTAAAGAAGATTCGTAATTTAAATAAAAAGATAATAAATCTAAACCTCTATGTTATTATTATTTAAATAGGGCTTTTATTATTATTACTATATTCTTTTTTTTTTTTTTTTTTTTTTTGGAGGGGAGGAAATTATAATAGAGAACATAAAAAAATGGAAATTGCTTTAAAATGTGTGGGGGGGGGGGATTTACTTTCGGAATTTTGCAGTAACTCTTTTGTACAATTATAATTTTTTACTGCATATAAGGCAAACAGGAGTAATTCACTACTAGTGTTTTGTTATTTTCTCTACACTTCTTCTTTGCTTTAGGACACTTACAAACACATGTGGAAATAACTATATTACTTATCTACTGATGCATTTTTTTTCTTGAATTTTGTATCCGAGAAGTATAAAAAATGTTTTCTTAAAATATAGTAGTGCCCAACAACTCCTGACCCCAATTTTTACTGATTATTTCCCATTAAGTTGTACTAATGAAAAAGGCTAAATACAACTAAAGGGATATGAGATAATAAAAATATAAGGAGATTCTTGTGAAAATTCTTAATTGCAAATTATTCATTTCAGATCGAAAAGCAGATGGAGTAAGTACATTGAGTAAAATTACCTATTTTTTTATTTATTTACATTCTTTAAGCAATTTTGGGCCATTTTTTTATAAAGTAATTGTCAATGGCTCAGCTTCAGTCAGCAACAGATGCAAAACTATTAATTTGTGAATTATGTTTCAAAGGTTTTTCTCAAAATGATCTCCTTAAAAAACATCTTCAAATGCATACAAAATAGAAACTATTTGTTTGTGAAATATGTTCTAAAAGATTTTCAGAAAAGTGTTATCTAAAAAGACATCACTTGGTTCATAATAAAGAAAAACCATTTATTTGTGAAATATGTTTGAAAGGATTTGCTTTACGCCAATCTCTAAACAGACATCTTCGACAAAGTCCCACAAATGGGAAATCTTTTGTTTGTGAAGTATGTTTGAAGGGATTTTCTGAAAGTTTTAACCTTAAAGAACATCTTCGAATACATTTAAATGAAAAATCATTTATTTGTGAAACATGTTTGAAGGTGTTTTCTCATTAAGGTAACCTTAAAGAACATTATAGAATACATACAAATGAAAAATTGTTTATTTGTGAAATATGTTTGAAAAGATTTTCGCAAAGCAGTACTCTGAAAACACATCTTCTCACACACTCTAAAGAAAAAACATTTGTTTGTGAAATATGTTCTAAAAGTTTTTCTGAGAAGGGTACTCTTAAGAGACATCTTCTTACACATACAAAAGAGAAGCAATTTACTTGTGAAGTATGTTTGAAAGGATTTTCTCTTAATAGTAATCTAACTGCACACCTGCATACACATACAAAAGAATAATCAAAAGGATTTTTTTCAAACATAGAAATTAAAAAATGCATCCTCAAATCCATACAAAATCTTTTTTTAAATTTATTTTATTTTATTTTTATTTTTTTTTTTTAACAGAGGATTGTTTTTAAGCAACTATTTAAACATCTTCATAAAGCTCAGTCAAATGAAAAATCATGGCAATTTGAGAAATTTGTCCTAAAGGCTTTCTCAAGGATACACATATATATGTGTAAGATGTTTTATACAAGAGGGGTGTGTGCACATAATACATATGAAAAATGTATCCAATTGAATTTTTTTGATGTAGTCATGCAAATTATTTTCGTACATAAATTATGAAATAAATGAATGTCCATAAGTAAAGCTAATAACATGTTCTCATATTATCAAGTGACATTATTAAATATTAATGGTAATAAGTCATGATGTTGAAATGGAAAATTGGAGAGATATAATGATCCATTGCATGTTATAATTACAAAAAAAAATTATACTTGCATATAAATAGATATTTGGGCTTAAAATGTCTGATAAACATGCTAATCTCAGCTGTCAGCACAGGAAAATTGTCCTTTCAGTATCCCTTTAACTAATGCTAAAGTGCCATTGAAATTATTATTTATTGAAAATGCATTTAAAAGTTTTAGACATTCAAATTTGGGATAAATTTTACTTTGTCATGGAACACAGATCACAAATACTACATGAAATCTGAAATTGAGCAAATATATACGTATATTATAATCATGGATGATTCTCCAATAAGTGGGTAATTTCACTCATTGATTTAGTGAAAAATAAAAATAAAAATTTAACCAATATGTTTTAATAATTAGATTCAGCATAGGTTACTGAGTAATATACAACATTCCGGCATAAACTTTAAGCACTATATATATTTTTTAAATATTTTATAAATTAATTTGGTAATCAATGTCACTAATGTACCCAAGATAGTTGTTTACTTTATAAACCAGGATTTTAATAAAATTTATTTGAAAAATATGTGTTTTATTAAAATGTATCTTTTTTTTTAGTAAAAAAAAATATATATAATGTTTAATACATCATCTGTGATAAATCTGAATACTTTTTAAGTTTTAAAAATAAGGGGACAGGAGTGACATTTACATGGGTAGAAATGACATACTTTCAAAACTTTTTAGTTTTGAACATTTTAATAATTATAAATTATTAAACATCTATTATTTTTTTACTATTTTAAAATTTGAATAATCTTTTACAAAAAAAAAAAAAAAAAAAAAAAAAAAAAAAACCCTGAACAATAAGATAATGAGTAAATAAGTGAATTTTTTTGGACAAAAGTTTTAGTTAGAAAAAAGCGTTTAAGTATGAAAAATGCTGCTCATTTAAAAATTTATATCATATAATTTGTCTATAGTAAAACATCTTGAAGTAACTGGTGAGGGGGAATCTCAATAGCACACAAAATTTCATTCTTTGGAACATCCTGGATATCTGGTGTATTTGGCCAATAGAATCAGCTTCCATTCCTTAACATAAAGTTTATCTTAAGGATGTCATCAGTTATTTCTTCAATTAAACCTGTTAAAAACAAAAGTTGTACAGTCAAACCTCGTTAACATGAACACACTTAACGTGAATTACTTTTAACATGAACTGTTTTCACAGTCCCGTATAAAGACAAATACAAGGATATAATACTGATAACATGAATTACTGTTAACATGAACTAATTTTTGATTCCCCTTGAGTTTCATGTTAACGAGGTTCGACTGTAATAAGTAGTATGAAAAATAAAATGTGTTGATAAAAATTTTAAATAATAATTTAATTATAAATAAAAACTTGAAACTCGCCAGGAAACCAATTTTCATCATACACAACTGCAACCCAAGTTCCCACACAAATTCACTTTCAGAACCAGGAGTTGATACATCAGTATGTTTAAAATCATTGGGTATATCTTTAAAACAGGGAGATAAATCTACAAAATCAGTATGGAACAGTAATGTTAACATTTTTCATGTGTGTCACCTATAAAACAGCTTAAATAATGCAATTGAAGTTTGACATTTTCAAACTTATTCCAAGTGAGCTGATGCATCTACTTTAATACATTTGGAATAGATCCTTTGGCTTCAAATCATCTGTGGCATTAATATCTGCTTTGGAGATTCAGACCTCAAATGAATAATTTAAAGGGGACAGAAGTGACAAAATGAAGAAAATTTCTTCTGTGTGTATAGTAAGTTTGGCTTCGTAAGACTGCAATATGATATTTTATATAGGGATGGGACGAATAGTGATTTGGCCGAATACCCAATATTCGGTGGCCAAATACAAACTTTTTTTTTTTTATAAAGAAAATAAATTTTGATTATATAGAATTTAAAAAAAGGAGCTCATTGATAATTATTACTCTTAAATGTGCTTTTAAATGTATTTTTAAATTTGAACCACTTATTTTAGCACAAAAAAATTATGAAAGTTCATTATATTCTTTTATCTTAATGTTAATGTACATCAAATTGATGTTCAGTAAATCAGAATGGTAAGATATTTCCATTAAAATGTGAATAATGTATTTGACTTTTAGTATCAAATGATACTTTTACCCTTTCTTGCATCCAAAATTAATAATATTCTTAATCTCTCTCTTTCTCTCAGAACGCACAAAGAGATATTTTCTGAAATAACCTTTAATGAAGTAAATTTTATCATTTAGTTTGTGTCCATAATGATAGGCAAATTCATAAGAATGAGACTGCTCTGAAATTAGTTGCAAAGCTTTAAATTACAAATTACGTTAAAACAAAAGATTATGCTTAAAGTAGAATGCATATGTCAACAAAATCTTTGACATTTGAATCAGCGCATTCAATATTCCACTTATTCAACAAGCATTAAGAGGATAAACAGAAATTGATAACAACACAAATGAAGGACATTTATTCACACCATATAATGTGCATATATTGAGCGAAATATAAACGCGCATATCATAATTGAAATGCATTTCATCCCTCCATCAGCCATCATCGGACACATATGCGGGCTTCGGAAAGAATATACCATTTGAAATCTTTTGTATGGCCCTGTAAATGCTATGTACTTCATATTATGCAAGACAGTAGCGTATAATTTATATTAAGATTCAGTGACATATATCAATTTTATTATACATGAAAAAGCTTAATATATTTAAAATATGTCACACGCAATTCCCCCTTTTACCATTATATAATGGAATTCTTTTGTGTGGCCCTGTAAATGAATAATAGCTACATTTTCACCTTATATTTTATAGAATGCATATTTTAAAAGTTTGACAGGGTATAACATCTTTAAAATTCTTTTGAAACGATTTTTCCCCATAGGCCATAATGTAATGTGAAATTTTTGATTCGCCCTGTAGATAAACTAATCATGGTAGAAACTTCGTTTTCGATAGGACTTGTGCTAGGGTAAACGTCAATAACGTCTTAAAATTTCATGGCAATCCGAGTATATAAGGAAAGGGCATGTTTACAAACAAACACTTCTGTCAACCAATCTACCGCTACATTTTTTGTCATAACGATCAACGATTTTTTCCCATGGACCGTAATGTAATGGAAAATTTTTGATTAGCCCTGTAGATAAACTAATCATGATAGAAACTTCATTTTCAATAGGGTTCGTGCTAGGGTAAACGTCAATAACGTCCTAAAATTTCATGGCAATCCGTATATTAACTATTTTTCCCCATGAACCGTAATGTAATGGAAAACTTTTGATTCGCCCTGTAGATAAACTAATCATGGTAGAAACTTCATTTTCAATAGGGTTCGTGCTAGGGTAAACGTCAATAACGTCCTAAAATTTCATGGCAATCCGAGTATATTAACGATTTTTCCCCATAGGCCGTAATGTAATGGGAAACTTTTGATTCCCTCTGTAGATAAACTAATCATGGTAGATACTTCATTTTCAATAGGGTTCATGCTATGGTAAATCTCAATAACGTATAAAAATTTCATAGCAATCTGAGTATATTTACGGGAGTTAGAGCACGGCCAGACGGCCAGACAAACCGAATGCATGAGCACTTTTCAACTTTGTTGGAAAGCGCTAAAAAAAAGCTCAATATTATTCTTACCCCAACATTTTTTTTTCTTTTGCAACATTTCCACGTGAAAAATGAAAGTGAAGTATATGGTTTGATGAATTAAAAATATATATATATTTCGTCATACTTTTTCCGTTGTCAAATTTCCATGTGAAAACTTAAAATGAGATAAATAGTTTGACATATTAAAAAAAAAATATGAATATTATGTCATATTTGAAATGTAATAGATGCCACCAGGTAAATATGTAACGTCATATGAGTTTGAAAAAGCATATTGAATCATGATAAAACCCGACTATGGAAATATTGGCATATTTTAGCATTTCGAGGTTATCTGAATTTTATTTTTTGCTGTTTTTAAATCTATTCCATATACATACGTGTGTGTTTGCGTGTAAATTAGAATTTTTACAAAAAAGCTTAGGTCTTTAGAGCTCATTCTTTGTAAAAACATTTATCTCTAAACTTGTTTAAAATTTTATAGAGGAAAATATTATTCTTCGAAATCTAATTTCGCCTGTTGGTCAAGTCAGCAGGTTTTTTTTTTTTTTTTTTTTTTTTTTTTTTTTTTTTTTTTTTCTAAATCCTCCAATCCCATGCAACTCTAAAACCACTGGTTTTGCAGATTTTTAAATTTTACAGATTTCTGGCGATTTCTTTATTTCTTTTAACAGTAATTCGAATAAAATAATGCAATCAAGATTATAATGAATATTTACATTAAATTAAAGTATTAAAATAATTAAGTAAAATAATATACAAAAAGTATCAAAATTTCAAAATTTTTTTTATATGATTAAAATATAAGTGAAGGTCAAGTAAAAAATAATGTATAATTAAATATGCATGATAAAGACCAGATATATTATTCATAAATTAACAGTTAATATTTTACTAATTCACATCAAAACCATAAAATAAAGGAATAGATTCTGTAGGATGCCGCACAGACAGTTACCTCATCGAGTTCATAGATAAGGATTTAGGATAAGTTAAATCTCGATTGGCATATTAAAACGCATTCGGTTTGCCAAATCATATTTTGGTGGAAAACCTCTAAAAACCCTATTTTAACAATCATAGGTTTATCATTATGTTTTCCTGCAAAAAATATAAAAATTTAGAAGATTGAAAGCAGGAAAATATAATGATAAACGTATGATTGTTAAAATCGGGTTTTTAGAGATTTCACATCAAAATATAACTCGGCAGAACAAGTGCATTTTAATATTCCAATCGAGATTTAACAAATCCCAGATTTTCATCCATTAACTCAATGAGGTGATTGTTTATGCTGCCGCTTCCCGGTGTAGAAAGTTTATTTCATGTTTTATAAATTCAATAGCCAGAAAAACTTGATGAAATATAAATACATTTGTTAAAAAGATTGTAATTAACAGTGATGTTTGAAAAATCTTGATTTTTTTTTTCTGAAATTTACTTGTTTCATGAAGAAGCAAGAATTCAGTATTATTAATGGAAATTACATATAAAAGTACATGCAGAATTGTATTAAAATAAAAAATAGTCTAACGGTGTTGTCATCTGAAATTTAAGCTGCTTGCTTACATCTGTGATGAAAGGCAAATTTTTAGCTTTTTCAGAATTTTAGGTAGAAGATTTCAAGGAGTCTGCAGTATTAACTTTTCTTTCTTCTATCTTCACAAGATCACACACACCTTTATGTGACATAAATTTTGTGGGCGCTCTATCTTATGCACGAAATTTAATAAAAAGTTACATACAGGTAGTCCCTGATATAAATTGATGCTGATTAATTTTTGGTATAAATATTTTAACAGGTGTTGTTGCTATACTGCGTTTTTTACTATTTAAGCAACAGCTATACCTTAACTAATGCCCGGATTTGTTAAAAAATTATACTCAGGCAGTCTTTGATATAGATTGATGCTGCTTAGTGTTTGGTGTAAATCGCTTCAGATGTGGCACTACTATGCTGCATTTTTTACGATCTACGCAACAGCTGTATCTCAATAACTGATGTACGGATTTCCATCAAAATGCAGATTCAATTAGTCTGTAACATGAATTGATGTAGTTTACATTTTGGTGTAATTTGCTCAACACTTTGCTCTACTATGCTGCATTTTTCACGATTTTTGCAATAGATCTATCTCAAGAATTAATCCATAGATTTCCATCAAACTTCAGATCCAGTAAATCCGTGATATATGAACTAATTTTCTTTATGTTTTGGTGTAAATCGTAGAACAACTGGCATTGTTACGCTGAATTTTCCCTATTCCTCCAATAGCTCTATCTCAAGAAATGATGCACGATCTTTTTAATCGAATTTCAGATTTAAGTATAGCTTAATAAATGCTGTTTTTTGTATAAATTATCGAACAATTACTGTTTTTATGTTGCATTTTTCCCGATATCTACAGTAGTCCTATTTTAAAAACTAATGCTCGAAATTTCATGCTTTTAAAATCTTCATGATAAGCATAGTTTATTTAATTTTGGCACTCTGGTAGCAACTTTTGAAGCATTAATATGCATGAAATAGAAGAATGTTTGGGATTTCCACATCCGATTAGTTTTAGTTTATAAAATGTTTGATTTTAAATACATTTTTAACCAAAGAAAGTACTTATATATTTTGCAGTTTCTGTGTAATAGAAAAAATGTTGTTATTTTATGTTTTAATTTATCTGATTTTCTATTCCGGTTTGACTCATAAACGTTTCCCTAAAATATGTTGTCAGCCTGTGAAAAAACAGTTTATAATTTTGTATCTTTTTCTGCTACTGTAAATTAGCTTTTACCCGGGAGAACTCGCTAGTGAGAATTTCTCTCACGGTGACCAATCGCTTTTCTTTTATTTTACATTCACTTAATATCAATTTTTTTATTTGGCTTACTTCTTTAATTCACAAAAGAGGTAAAGTAATCGAAATCGTATTTTGAAATTTTATTAAAATGAAATTTTTTTAAATAAGAGTCTTAAAGGTACGAGGGCGAAAGAAAATCTCATGCAGCGAGTTCTTCCGGGTTAAAAATGCACTTACGTTAAGCAAGAGTAACTGGATAGTGGTGTTTTTGATTCAGTACTATTTTGCTTTAAGATGAAAGCAAACTCATGTAGTAATAGCTAGCTACATTAATTATCTAAAGCTGCGATTTTGTATCTGAGGTGTGTAGAAGGATACCTCTTTAAACAAATATTGGCACTCGAAAAACCTCAACGTTAATTTTTCTTGATTATCTAACATTACTTTATAACAACTACAAAATAATTAAATAGAACAAATGCGATATTAGAATAATAACAAAATTTCACGTCAGTTTATATCAATATTCTTATATACAATTTCTTTATTTCAGGTTCAAGGTCAAATCAGTCACATTAATTTGCATTATTGGGAAACATAAATGCTGTTTTATTAAAACAAATGTTCCAGGTTTTTTCTATGCATATTCCTAAAATAACTTTTATTATGTAAAATAATTTTTTTTCAAAAGAAAATGTCACAAGCTCAGCTTCAATCTGAAACGCACGAGAAAACATTTGTTTGTGATCAATGTTCCAAAGAATTTTGTCGAAACGAGCTCCTTAAAGAGCATCTTCAAACACATACAAAAGAGATGAAATTTGTTTGTGAAGTATGTGCAAAAGAATTCTCCCGAAAAGGTCATCTCATGACACACCTTCGAATTCACACAAATGAGAAGCCGTTCGTTTGTAACATATGTTCGAAAGGATTTTCTGAAAAGGGTAATCTTAAAGTACATCTTCGTTATCATACAAATGAGAAGCCATTTGTGTGTGGAGTATGTTCAAAACGTTTTTCTGAAAATGGTCATCTAAGAAGACATTTTCTAGTTCATACTCAGGAGAAATCATTTGTTTGCGAAATATGTTCCAAAGGATTTTCTCTTAACCAAAGTCTTAAAAAACATCTTCAAATACATACTGGTACAAACCAAAAATCATTCGTATGTGAAAAATGTTCAAAAGGATTTTCTTCTCAACAATCTCTAAAGACTCATTTTCAACAAATGCACACAAATGACAGGCCATTTGTTTGTGAAATATGTTCAAAAGGATTTTCTGTACACTGTTTTTTAAAAAGACATCTCCATGTACATTCTAATGAAAAACCATTTGTCTGTGAAATATGTTTGAAAGGATTTTCTCTAAGTGTTTCTCTAAAAAAACATGCCAGTGTGCATACAAATGAAAAACCATTCATTTGTGAAATATGTTTGAAAGGATTTTCTTTACGAGAAAGTTTACAACAACACTTCCGTGTGCATACAAATGAAAAAAAATTTGTTTGTGAAATATGTTCTAAAAGATTTTCTGAAAGTGGAACTCTAAAAAGACACCTCCGCGTACATACAAAAGAAAAGCCCTTTACTTGTGAAATATGTTTCAAAGCATTTTCTTTAAAAGGTAATCTAACTAAACATCTCCTTATACATACAAAAAAATATTGATAAGAATTTTCTCAATGAAGTGATCGAAAAATACACCATCAGATTCATTCTGAAGAAGAATCTTTCAGCTGTAAAATATGGTAAGATTTCTATAAATAGTTTTGTTAAAAAGTTTCTTAAAGCTTATAATGAAGAATAGTCTAAATTTTGGAAATTTGATCCAAAAGTTTTTAATCGAAACTTCAATACATCTTCAAAATTTGTATGAAAAGAATGTCTTCAAAAGTATGTATTTTAAAAGTATATTCAATAAAATGATACTTTAGAAGTCATCCAAATGATCCTTATATTTATGACATAAAAACGGGTATTTATGTTATAAAACCGCAGTACTTGATTATCCTGTCGATCAATTCTTCAAATCATACAAATTGCCAAACCTATAGAAAAATTATGGAAACTGATATAATCTATTATATTTAAAAGACCCTGACTGTTTTTTTAGTCATCAGCCCTGAGATTTCTACTGGCCCGATTTTGATAATTACTTTTTTAAATGTAATATTTTTATGTGTAAATGTGCCCATTGTGGCTAATTTTTAATTTATTTCCTTTTTTATATTTTATTTTTAATTTCAAAAGCCTTTTTCGTGACATTTTTTTAAAAACAGTGGCAATAGGTTAAGCTTTTTTTCACTATAATAAAATTTTATTTTGTTTTATTACTTTCCGCTAATCAGAAACTTGATCTCATCGGTGAATGTGTAATAGCATTTTAAAGAAAAAAATAATGGTTTTCGTAAAATTTAATCCTAATAAAATGATTCCACATAATTATTCACTAATCGCGGTATAGTACACAGATTATTTACTGAGTAATATTATTAAGTATTATGTAAATAATATAACATAAAATAAACTTTAATAAAATATGATGTCTAAAGCGAAATTTTGTCGATGGAGAAAATGTCTCATTCATAAACCAGATAAATTTGTGTCATGAATATAATATACATTGTTATAGCTGTGTCAGTGATGATGTCATATTCACTGACTTTTATTCCTGCCAGAGCCGTCCTTAGGGATGTGCGACAGGTGGGCCTCGCGTTCGGAAAAAAAATCAGTTTTTAAAAATCTAAGCATTTTTTTATTGCTGCAAGTTATTTATTTCGCGATTAAATTTAGGTATTTAAAATGGTTATTTATAAAATGTAAAACTTTTATCAATAAAAAGTTAGGCACGGGTATTCGACAGCAAAAAATATCCCCTGTAGTCGTCTAGTTTTTATTTTAAATAATGAAAGAACAACTAGATAAAAAACAAAATAAATTAAAATTTCGAATTAAAAATAATTTGATAACGTTTCAAACACGCTTATCATGTCTAAAGTCATTGATTGTGGCATTTACGATAATTCATTATTGGTATTTATTCTTATAGTTTGGCGATAGATTTTCGGTCGACGGAAAAACTAAGTATCTAAAAAAATCATAGTTGATGCTAATGTCATTTTTTTAAATGATATTAATAATGCTGATATCATTTAATGACGTTGGAATGAAGCACTGAAGAAAGGTAACAATTTTTTCATTGTGTTTATATGAAATAATTATTTGTAAGTAAATAAGGTAAGGGCACCTGACGTCACTGTGGTCGAATTATTGTGAATCAACGAGAAAAACCTGTCCGTCGTTTAACGACTGATACTGTACGGATGAGCTCCGGGAATTTGATTGGTCTAAATTTGCCAATATACAGCATGTCCACTCTCAACGGTGGCCAATGGCTAATTTCTAAACCGTTAGGGATTGACATGTAGTTCCAATTGCAAAAATGCTTTAAAAAAGGTAAGGAATTGTTTTTGAAGTGATTTAGGTCAAAAAGGAAATTTATTAAAAAATTTCGAAAATTAACTTTTTATACGGTCCCCCGGACCTATTAGTGATATTTAAAAAAAAAATCCATCACCCTATCGAGCAATACAAAAAAGGTCTCATTCATCTAACATTAAAATTGACCGAGTTATGAAACTTTAAATTTCATACCTTAAACTACTTCTCTGTAGCTGAAAACGAATGAATTGGACTAAGTTTTCAGGGAACATATACCAAGTGCTTAAATTATTATAAAGGGCGTCCATTTCCAACACAGTCCAACAGCTAATTCCTAAACCATTTGCCACAGACATATAGTTCCAATTGCAAAAATTTTTTAATGAGATAAAGAAATATTTTTAAAGCAATTTAACTGAAGCTACTACAACAATATAATTGGATCTACTCTCTTTTTATTTACCCATCATACGTAGTATAGGGTAAGTCTTGCAATCGTTTTGAAAATCGAAAAATTTTTTTTGGCGGATTTACACGTTTTAGATAATGGAGATTCCGAAAAACATATTTTTAGAAAAAAATTTTTGCCGTCCGTCTGTCTGTCTGTCTGTCTGTCTGTCTGTAAACGCTCTATCTCCCGAACAAATTGAGATAGAGACTTGAAATTTTGTATGTAGTTAGTATGTAAGAATGGGACGAACCCTATTTAATATCAGCAACCTCGATTATCCGGAACTATTTTTTTCGGACTCTCGAATAATTAGTTCTGATGAAAGGTATATAAAAATTTTCGAATTTTTTTGTTCTAAGAAATGGACGTAAAAGGCAATAAAATAACACACATTTTGCATATAGAACGAAGTCAATCGGATTATTAGTTGCCGAGATATTTGTAATATTGTTTTCCACATTCTTCAATTTTTCGTGACCCTGTATTTCATTCAAATTTCAATTCAGAAGTATATTTTAATTGGAAATGAGACGCTTAATCCGACGCAGTTAATTGTTAGTTAATAGAATTATTATTTTTGGAGTTATAAGGATGTTTCTTTTACGCAGTTCGGTACTACTTGAGTAGTTTGGCGTTTTATATAATTTGTCGAAATTGGTACATCAGCAGTTCTTTAATATAGCATTACTATGTATATTAACGATATTTAAATTTTGTTTATGAATTGCAATACATTGTATAAATAGTTTCACATGTTTTATTTTCATATTCATATCCATGATGGGTAAGTATTACGGTGGCCCCCAACGACTAGTTTACGGTAGAGTTAATTTTTATTAATTAACTTCTAGATTGGTTAAAATAGTTAAAGACGTGAGATTTAATATTCTCTTTTTTGAGAAAATCAAATTTTGGGAAATCGCGATTTTATTTTAAAGAGATATGTTATTTTGATAAGCTTTTATTTTGCTTAAAACGTTCGTACGTATGTTTCCCTAGTTCAAAATTTCTATTCAAATTTTAACTTACTTCCAAATATCCGATCGAGGTTCAATTTGCACACTTATTTATATCCAATGACAATGTAATATTAATACAATTTTAGGTGCGTACCATTTATTTATTTCATAGGACTACACCAAATTCTGTTAGATTAAGAAACCCAATATAATTTTAAATATGCAGTCGGCTCTCGTTAGTTCGAACTCGTCGGGACGACAAGAAATGTTCAAATTATCCGAAGTTCAGATTATGGAAAATATGAAATAAAAACATGCTTAATAGGATACTATTACAAAGGAATAATGTATTTTATATATATTTCATCTGTTATCATTAGAATATGACTTAATAATAAATTAGAATGTATAAATACTAATTTAATGATTAGAAACAAGCATAATGGAAGAAAAATTTAAAGTGTCACTGATGGACAGACGGAACACTAAGAAAGTGGATATCAAATGCATTGGATTATATGTATATTCGTTCGGAACAATTTTCACAAAAATAAAAGAAAGTTATTCAAATGATCTGAAATCAGGGAGAAAGAAAATAAAAATGAAAAATCGGAATTCTCGTTAGTTCGAATTAAACGAAGTCAAGAGATATGAGTTCGAATTAATGAAAGTTCTTAACGGTATTCTGCCATTGAAAATTTCGGGACTTCATGTTTAGTTCGAATTAAGCGAAGATTCGAATTATCCGATTTCGAATTAACGAGAGTCAACTGTATGTCATTTTGTAACGAATTGTGACTGTTGCTTTTCATAATTTAAATTAATAAACTTTCTGTTATTTTTTTACTTATATTTTTAGTACAAATTTTGCTTTAATATGTAATCATCAACATGAATTTAAAAATAATATTGTAAAAATTATTTCACGCTCGATGTTTAATGTTAAATTGGTACTTCTAGGTTATCCCGTCGACCAGTTTCGCCAAATTATACAAATCGCCAAACTAATAGCCAAATTATACATGTTGACATAATTTTTATTTTAAATAACGAAAAAACAAATAATTAGTAGAATATTAATAAAAAGTCGAAATAAAAATCACTTAATGACATTTTAAACACGTGAATCGCATTTAATGTCATTGAATTTGACATTCACGATCATACATTATTGGCACTTAATCTTATCGTTTGGCGATAATTTTTTAGTCGACGGGATAACCTAGAAGTACCGTCAAATTTTATATCTTGCATTTATTTTTATTTCTAGTAAATTTGTGACTGACCCCTAATTTACAGCAAAAAAGATGCTTTAACTTTAAACAGCTATTTCTCGGTTAGTTTTAATCGCAGAAGAATGGGACTTTTTTTGTATTACTTGGTAGAGTAAAAGTAAAAATTTATTAAATATCATTAATAGGACCGGGGGACTGTATAAAAATTTAATTTCCGTAATTTTTTATTATTTTTTAAAATCTAAATCGCTTGAAAAACAATTCTTTACCTTTTTAAAGCATTTTTGCAATTGGAACTATATGGCTATGACTAACAGTTTAGATATTAGCCATTGGCCACCGTTGAGAGTGGACACCCTGTATAAGTAAGTATGATATGATTGGTAGAATGATCGCTATCGCAAAAATGTAGCGGCAGATTATTTGACAGAAGTGTTTGTAAACATGCCTTTTCCTTATAAATTGAAAATTACATGTTTTTGCATCCACACAGTTAATTGAAATGCTCACTGTAACACATGTAAATATCTCCACGATTTATACACCAAGCATGGTGGAAACATTTATTTCTGGTTCCTATAAATATTTTTTTCATATCTAACAAGGAAAGTCTTCATACGAGCATATTTGAAAAAAATTGATAAAGTTACAGAATGTTCTTTTCTTAGGAGGATATTGGCGATTCAAGCGCTCGAATACGCCATCTGGTGGAGAAAAGATGTAACTTCTCCATTCAGAATAACGCCGTGTAAGCTCATTGCATTACATGCGTTTTAAATTTGTTCAGAACAATTATTATTTTGCACAATTTCAGATTTCTTGTGACTTTTGTTTTCTGTCTTATATGTCGAAGAAAATATTATACGAATTTGAATATCTAAAACTTTTAAATACATTTATAATAAAGAATTGTTTCAATAGGACTTTAACATTAGTTAAAGGGAAATTAAAGGGACGGTTATCCTGTATCGAAGGCTGCGAGCAGTGCCTCTATAGGCCGTTTTAGTTCCCAATACAGTAGAACCTCGATCCATCGTTTTTCAAGGGTTGCGAAAAAAAAAAAAAAAAAAAACGATGAATGCGAGAAAACAATAACGCGGAATAACTTCAAAATACGAAAAAATACAATTTTTATGCATTATTAATGCATGCAATGTATACAATATACTATTAAATACTAATTTGTTGTTTACTAAATTGTAAAAGAAATAAATTCGAGAAACAGAAAATTGATATTTAAAAAAAAAAAAAAACTCAATAAATTTGTTTGGTTTTTCATTCCTTTTATTTAAATAAAAAATATATATTTTCAAGATTTACAACATTTTTCTTGTCATATTTTGTAATTTCATATGCATATATAAAAGTTCATGCTGTTTGAAATGCCACAACATCATCAGAGAGAGTTGACACTGGTGGCTCAACTTCATCGTTATGAACGTTATCTTCTGCTTCTTCACCATTATTTTAATTTTTTGAATATCCACACATTTCTTCTATGTTTAGAACAGAGGTTCCCAAAGTGTGCTCCGCGGGGCTCCGCCTGAACTTTCTAGGGGCTCCGCGGTGTTCCAGGAAAATAATCAAATTATGAAAGAAATTAGCATATTGCAAGTGAAAGATTTTCAAAAGTATGTAGGAATTTGTGTTTGTGCGTGTCAAAAATAAATATATCTTTAATTGGGATGGAAAATACAATAATACACCGCAGAGCTATAGATGTGTTTATTTTCTGTATAATATTCTTGGTTTGAATTGCTTTATTATACGTTTCTGCATTTAATGTGTTTAAAAAATTCAATTTAAATTAGGCTACAAGAAATAGTATTCTAAATCGAATGCACAACGTCAATCAAAACAGAAAAAGCCCGCCAGTGCTGTTAACTCTGCTTGCTGAATAACTGTGCTTGAAAACAGTTTTGTTCTTTGAAGCTCCGCCCTTCATATGTTTGTATTTAATTCTTTATTTCTCACACTTCATAATCAGATGAAGCAACAAAAGAGCTTTTGGACAATGAAATTATTTCTGTACCGTACACCCCAAATCAAGTATTGTCTGTCATCAAAGCAAGACAGAACCGAGACATTGGGGGGAAGGCAATCTCGATAAAAAACTAAAATACGATGAAAATTACTTATAAAATAAGATTTATTGAAACATATGATGACGGCTTCTCTGTGTGATTTGTGGTAAAATTTTGAACAATAGTTCAGTGTTTTATGTTATTTGTACATTTAAACTTTTCTATACTGTTTTTCATTGTACAACAAGAAAAAATGCCCTTAGAAAAAAAGTTATTTAAAATGCACCTTTTTCGTAATAGCTTATATCATTTAACCCTTTAACGTTCATTGGTTTCGCCACGAAACCACAAAATTTTAATTCCGATATGCAACACTGACACCGGTATTTTTATCTAAAAATATCCCTTTTATTATGTATGTGAAAAATCTCGTTTTCTTATTTAGAAATATATTTGTTCACTTTTACCGGTGGCATTCATTTATTTCGACATCTTAGCAGTGAAAATGCTTTGATCGTTAAAGGGTTAACAAACCCTTCAAAAAATTAGATTCATTTAATATTTATATACGTTGTGTATATAGTTTTTTTCTTTTCGTAACTTTAATTGCTTTAACCGTTTTTTTTATATATATATAATTTCTTAGTTTTTTAAATTTTTTATGCTATTTTACATAATTCTATTTAATTTCAGAAGCAATGTATATTGCTGAAAACGCATTTTTTCAACATTACAACCCCTGTAAAATTTTCTTTTAATTGGTCTCTGCCACATTTTCCAAACAGAAATAAATCAATAGCAATATAAAGAATATATATTTGTTCTTTACATTTGTTATCACACTAAGAATATGAAATTTTGCTCAACTCCACCTCTTACTTAGACGTTTGGTCAAATGAGTGCCTGCCCTGATCTAAATTTAATCCCGCCTATACATTCTATTTTGTTAGTAAAGTTTTTCTACTAGTTGCAGTTCGTTTAACATGTGTAGTTTTTACCTGCTTATCTGTTTTGAGGCAAAAACAATGATGAAAAAAAGTTTCTTTCAAAACTATAATTAATAGCCAAATACTTTAAACAAAGTACTCCAAAAAGTGAATATTTTATATTTTAAAAATGGATGTCATGAACCCATTAACACTTGGACTGCCATGGCTGTCATTTGTGAAAGCCAGTGATGTTTCAATTGGGCTATCAGATATGATAGCCATGAAGTTTCAACACTTCAGGTCTTGGCTATCAAAAACGGTACGAGTTACACGAAAATGGTTTTGGAGTTTGATTATTGGACTCCTTATATATGATGTGCCAGACATACGTGGTTTGTGCAAATTGATATACCGGGTGTCCTGAAAAGGACTGAACGATTTTAAAAATCAATAACTTGCAAACTTTTACAGATATTTAAAAAATTCTTGCACGAGAGTCATCTAAAAAAAAGGTTAAAGGTTTTTTTACTGCGATTCTGGATTTTAGTTCGAATTACAAACAATAGATGGCGCTGAGAGCACTAGGTGCTGTGTTGAGATAGATATTGACGTTACTTGGCACTGAAGCAAAATAAGGAGGTTAAGGCTGTGGAGTGGATCTTATTCCAAAATGAACTTTTGCTTTTACCGTCTGATTTTGAATGCAGTCCATATAATTTTGATTTTGCTGGCGTCAGCGCAATATGAGAGAAAAATATTGTTTTCATGAGTACGACTCCTTTGAAATCGAAATGCGTAAAACAACAACGTTCGAATTACCGACTTTTATTTTATTTTATTTTATTTTATTTATTTATTTTTACATTCCAAGAATGTAAGTACTTTTGAGAACAGGATATCTTATTTATCTATTTATTTATCTGGGTATCTTTTAAATCTTTTTTATGTCACCTAGTCATGTCCTGTATGGTATATTGTATGTGGGATTAACAGTTCGTTTACAGGCACACCCAAAAGATTGCATCACATCAGAGTCTATGGGGGGGGGGGGATCGCTTGCAGTGTATGTTAATGAAATACACTATTTGAAATGTATTGAAACTGATAGAATAGTGATTATGATAGAATAGAATATGATTATGATAGGGTATTTGGTATTTATAGCATTTAACGTTCATTTAGAGGGGAACACAAAAAGAAATCGGTTACTGTACTGTCTTTAAGTAATAATTGCTGGAAATGCGTTTTCAATTTCGGCTTGGCTTTTAAATTTAACTGTTTTTTAGATACATTAGTAATTATATAAATGCGTATCACCTATAGTCGTCTCTGTTCCGTCCGTCCGTCTGTCCGCATATAACAGTGCAAAAATTACTGTCGAGTCGTTTAAAATTTTAAATATATATTTGTTGAAGAATTTTGTCCAGTTATTTCAAATTTTATGAAAATCGGATGTGTATTTCCAATACAAGGACTGTCAAAAGTATTCCGTTACATTATGGCCGACGGGGGAAAAAGTTTCAAGTGCTTTTTGATGATATTGCACCTGTCCGAACATAATGAAATTAATATGCATTTATGAATTAAATTAAAATACAAATGATGTAGAATATGCTGCACAAAGAATAGTTATTATTTATTTACAGGGCCATACAAAATAATTATGTAAAATAACGGTATAGAAGGGAACATACTTTGCGGCATATTTTAATTTTGTTACGCTTATAATAAAATTGTTATAAGTTGCTTAGGTTTACTACGAGTTACTTACACTGTCAGAAAAATTCGTCAATATACACTAAGTTATCGTTATTTTTTCACAAATAATTTCTGTTCTCCCAGAAAACGTATTTGTTCTGTGAGTTCATTCCGAGCGTCGAAAAATGAGGAAAAGTTTCCGTTTCTATCCAGCACGCATGCGCATTGGGTCTGTTAGTAATAAGTTCGAATTTATTTTTAAAATGAAAAACAAAAATATTCTATTGATTAAAATGTCTAATTTAGTTTTAAAAGACAAAAATGTTTTCGAATTTAAAAATAAATAACAATTACTTTCTTTATTCGTTCAAAAATTCTCACAAATAGAACATCCATGTTTTTTCTCTAACATTCTACGTAATATATTTAAAATTCACATTTTTATACTATATTAATACTAAACGTAAAAAAAAACCCAGCCACAGTTTCATTAAAGATGAAATCTTTCCGAGATTAACTGCATAATTAAAAGCTTTTTAACGAAATGCACCAACCCACACCATATGAAATGAACGGTTCTATTTTAACGCACAATCATCATGAGCAGCCTTAGCGCCGTGGATTAGCGTTGGTCTGGTAATCCTGGGGTCCTTGGTTCGATCCCCGCCTCTTCCGCATTGATTTTTTCCAAACTTTTTTCAAGTGACGGATATTTTTCCTCTTTTGACAGAGAAAAAAATAAACAGAAAATCGTCAATATACAGACAATTTCTGGCAGCAGTGCTGCCAGTGCATTTTCTGTGAAAAGACGGAAGTTTTTTTGAGAGTGTACTGTGTAATCATAGCAAACGCGGTAGCGTTTGGTATAATATGTTTAAGAAATAGAAAGTGCAAACAATTTTCTAAAATTTCTGGCGAACCAGTTGAGATACGACAGTGAATTTTTTTAAAAAGATAGAACTCGACGAGACGAATAAAATGATAGCATTTAAAAAATTACTGCAGCTTACTATAGTTTTTTATTTAACTTTAAACGAAAAAATGAAGGCGAAAATTTCAACAAAGTCTAGCTAACGTTCCCGTGGATGGATTAACTTCGTTTTTGGTTTATTTTAATCCTCATGGTAAAACTTAAAACAGCTTTTTTCTTCTTCTTCTTTGTATGTTTGACGGTTGCTGAGAAAATCAAATTTTTGTCTTAAATATCCAGCTAAACATTGTCTTTTTCTTATTGTGGTTTCTTCTTGTAATTGTTGCACGTAAGTTTAAATGAATATAAAAATTGCTATGTATCTAACATAAATTAATAGATTAGATAAATCACGTGAAAAAAATACTTTTTTGTTTTTATTTTGACAAGGTAGAACCCGTCGAATTTCGACGAAAGAAAATGTTTAAGAAAGAACTGTTTCATTGATATAATAAACCCACAAAATTAGTTACAGTAAAGCATGTATCTTAGATTGGTCAATCTAACTATCAAACAAATATTATTTTAAGCTAAACAAATAAAAAGAACAAGTTGAATGTAGATTCTGCCATTGCAAAATTCAGTTTCGCCTCCGATTGGAAAAAAAAAATAAAAAATAAATAAATAAATAAAATCGATAAAGGTTTTTTAGAAGGGCGACCCCGTTTATAATGCAATGATCTAACTTCATTTTTCTTGTGTTTATCAATATAATAGCAAACAGAACGGCGTGAAATACCCAATTGATTAGCAATTTCTCTCTGAGACATTAGAATTGTGGAATAATGAAGAGATACAATTTGACGTGCTACTTCTTCATTGACTAAATTCATCAAAAACGGATTTTTTCTTTAGTTTAAACGCTCTTTTATAGACTCTGAGAAAAAAGGAAATACATTTTAACAATAAAATTGTATGAATGTCTCATTTTAACGGCCAGATTACGAAACTAGTCGTTGGGGTCCACCGTAATATTACCCATCATGGATATGCATTATGTAACATGTGAAAATAAAATATGTGAAAACTATTTATAAAATGCATTGCAATTCCAAAACAAAATTTAAACGTACATTTAAATATTCTTAATGTACATAGTAATGCTCCATTAATGAATTGTTGATTAACCCATTTCGACAAATTATGTAAAATACTAAGCTACACAAGTAGTGCCAGATTGCGTAAAAGAAACATCCTTATAACTCCAAAAACAATAATCATATTAACTAACAGTTTACTGCGTCAGATTAAGCGTCTCATTTCCAGTTAAAACATATCTTTGAATTGAAATTTAAAGAAAATAGAGGGTCAGGAAATATCGAAGAATGTGGAAAACAGGATTACAAATATCTCGGCAACTATTAATCCGACCGACTTCGTTCTTGATGCAAAATTTGTGTTATTTTATTGCCTTTTACGTCTTTTCCTTAAAATTAAAAAAAATTGAAAATTTTTATATACATTTCATCAGAACGAATTTTTCGAGAGTCCGAAAAATATAGTTCCGGATAATCGAGGTTACTGATATTAAATAGGCTTCGTCCTATTCTTACTTACTAAGTACATACTGAATTTTAAGTCTCTATCGCCATTTGTTTGAGAGATAGGGCAGGGTTTAAAGACAGACAGACAGACGGACGGCAATTTTTTGTTTCTAAAAATATGTTTTTCGATATCTCCAGTATCTGAAACGTGTAAGTCCGTTAAAAAAAAAATTTCGATTTTCAAAACGATTGCAAGATTTACCCTATACTACGCATGATAGTAAGTAAAAGTGGGCCACAATTTTTGACACGACACTTTTTAGCTTGTCTGAAAGAAATAGCATCGGATGCTAAAAAAAAACTTTCTATAAAACTCAGTTGTCAAAACTTTTTAAAATTAAAATTTAATCGCATATGTAATCAGTAGAGTATAACAAAGGTCAGTTATTATGATGTTAAGTGTGATAGTTATGTTATTAGTTGAGGCTCTTATGTTAGGTATAAAGCGAATGAAAAAAAAAATATTCCTGATGGACATGATCATAGAAGTCCCATGTGAAGTCTAAACCCGCCATTATTTTTATCGTCTCAAAATTTACATACGCACTTCATCATTTTAAAATCAATTGCTTTTTTACATAAAACTAGTTGGATGTGTCAATCCCAAAACTTTCTTCTATCTCATAAGTACATTTTAATATTAAAAAAAACATGGTGACCCCAAAGTTGCCCACTATCGAATTTCCTCGAACATTTGACCTAGCCTAATGAGATTCTGTAGCCGAAAAGCCTAAAAAGCAAAATTTAATTAATATTCTGAGAAAATGATCTTAGTAGTGCCTCATGTTGGATAATTTATACTAAAACCTAATAAGCATCTATTTATGTCAAGACCTAACAGAATCTGAAATTTGATCGAATTTCGTCCATTAGTTCTTCAGTTATAGTTATAACAAAAAATTTGCAAAACGTAGAATAGCAACACCATATCTTAAACAATTTATGCCAAGACGTAAAAAAGCGTCTAATTATGGTATGGTGTAAAAGAATCTGAAGTTTGATGAAATTCTGTGCATTAGTTCTTGAGATATAGCTAGTTTAAAAAAACCGTGTAAAATATAGCACAGCAGCGCCATCAGTTGAAGGATTTATAACAAAACGTAATCATCGTGTAATTATGTTATATGTCATTTTGTAACAAATTCTGAAGTTTGATGAAATTCTGTGCATTGGTTGTTGAGATATAGCTATAGGAAAAATCGTGCAAAATGCAGCATAGCTGCACCACCTGTTGCAAGGTTAATACCAAAATGTAATCAGCGTCTAATTATGTTATATATTCTAGTGTAACATAATCTAAAATTTGATGAAGTTCTCAGCATTAGTTCTTGAGATATAGCTATCGCAAAAATCGTGCAAAATGTAGCATAGCAGCGCCACCTATAGGTCAGTTCACACCAAAACCTTATCAGCGGCTATGTATCTCAAGGTATCGCGGAATCTGAAGTTTGGTGAAATTCTGTGCATTAGTTCTTGAGATATAGCTATCATGAAAATCATGAAAAACGTGGTATAGCAGCGCCACCTGCTGGACAATTTACACCAAAACTTAATCAGCGTCTATGTATATCAAGGGGTCACAGAATCTGAAGTTTGGGGAAATTCTCTGCATTAGTTCTAGAGATATAACAATCTTCAAAATCATGAAAAACGTAGTATAGCAGCGCCACCTGCAGGCCAATTTTCACCAAAACTTAATCAGCGTCTATGTATATTAAGGGGTCACAGAATCTGAAGTTTGGTGAAATTCTCTGCATTAGTTCTTGAGATATAGCAATCTTGAAAATCATGAAAAACGTAGTATAGCAGCGCCACCTGCAGGCCAATTTTCACCAAAAACCAATAGGCACTAATTCATATCAAGGTCTAACTGAATATAAAATTTTATTAAATTTCGAGCATTAGTTCTTGAGATAGAGCGCCCACAAATTTTTTGTCACATACAGACAGACAGACAGACAGGCAGGCAGACGGACAGACTCACAGACAGACATTTTCTAAAAATAGTCGAAACGTGTTCAGGACCTTCTAAAACGTATAAATCCGTCGAAAACCGGAAGTCGAAAATTTTCATGAATCCAATACTTTCTTCTTGTAAAGATAGAAGAAAGTAAAAAACGCTATTTGTATCCACTAAAAGCATTCCATTTTTACGGATCCACTCTTAAGGTGCTATTACACATGCGCTGCTGCAGGCGTCTCCATGTAATCCTATGGGACCAAGGGAGTCGCTTGGTAGCGCGCGATTCTCTTTTGTCGGAGCGTCTTTGACGCTTGGAACGAAGCGAGTCGCCGGCAACAGCCAATCAAATGCTTGGAAATCCAAATGATGGTAAAGACTCTTCTCGAACAGCCAATGAAATGCTAAGAACACGAAAAAACGCAGGCGATTTTTGTCGCTTGCAATTTTTACGTGTAATAGCACTTTTACACAACATTTATAGAAAAGTATGCATATGACGTCATTAGGACATAATATTACACAAACGCAGCAAAAACAATATTCAAGACAATCGATAAAGCAAATCGGATATCTGTTGATTCACAAATCTTCACTTTTTTATTTATAATAGCTCCATGTTTTATCAGAAATCATTTATTTGTATTTTTTTTTACAAATTTTTGAAAGGTCAGTAGAGTATAACTGACCTTTGTTATACTCTACTGATTACATATGCGATTAAATTTTAATTTTAAAAATTTGGACAACTGAGTTTTATAGAAAGTTTTATTTCTCTTTTTATTTGTTGTCTGAGCGAAGCGAAGTCTTTATACTCAGAGATACGTAACGATATTAAAATTCAAAAAAATTCTTTCGTCAAGCAAATCTCAAAAAGTACTTGTCGGATTTTGATTCTGTTTGTACCAATAGGTACCTATTAAGGTAATCTGGTGAATGCACTACATAAGAAAAATTAGTTCCAAATAGTTTAAAAGTTATATTAAAAAAACTGATAAAAAAGCACAATTTATTTGCATACGTCACAGAAACTTGGTGTGCGTGGTTTTCACAAGCTGGATATTTTCGTAGATAACCGAATCAGTACATGGAGTAAATAATAATCATTTACGCACTAAGAAATATTGAATGCAATAAAACATTTTAAAATTTAATCATGCAGGAAAATAAAACTGTTATTTTTTTATATTAAAAAAATGTCATAAAAACTTAATAGCATTTTTTGATAGCTAAAAGAATATTTTATATATTTCGCGTGTGAAAATTAGAAACAATTACGTTTTTAAATAAAAATTTTCTTTTATGACATCATTTTCCCTTTATATTTATTTTTATTGCATGTTTTCTTTTAACTTATATTTTGTTTGTGTGTGGAAGTCAATTCTGGTCACTAATTTTTCGGTACGGATGCCACACGCGCATCAGACTTGGCGCATTTTTTTCAAAGCCCATTTGGCGAAAACTGCGTTTTCAAATAACGCTTACATACACATTTTTAAATTATTTTCTATTATCAAAAATAACTTACAGTAAATAAAATAATAATAATAATTAATAACTATAAAAACAAATATTTTATATAATTAAAAAAAGGAAATGAAAGTAAATAAATATTTTATGAGTAAATAAACAAATAATAAATGAAGCCGGGTTACCATCTCAGGTACAATAATGCCATTTTGACGCCAATTATGTACCCTGGTGCATATGTGACATCTTTTCGCAGTTTTTAATCCATTTCCTGTTGGCATACAACTTTTAAATTTGGAATATGTATGCATACCAGGGAGCAATACTGGAATTAGACATTGATTTTTTTTTTTTTCGATCCAAAAAGGGGCAACGGGTGTTATTTTTTAAAGATTTATACAATTTATACTACATAAAGGAGCCACTTACCTATTTTTATATACAAGAAGAAGTAAAAGGCATGTAAAAACAATTATAGTATACATAAATAAAATTCTCGAGATAATATACTAGAGATATAAACACCGGGTTTGGCGAGATTTTTTATGCCAATTAGGCGAAAACATCGTTCTGATTACCAGATACATATAGTATGCTATAATAACACGTTATTTATTTATTTCAAAATAAAAAAAAGGAATAAACGAAACATTTTCTGTTATCAAAAAAAAAAAAAAAAAAAAAAAAAAAAAAAGAAGAAATAACAACCAATAAAAGATAATATTTTTAGAACAAACAATTTATTATAACATTTATATGATAACCATGTTAGGCAACTGAACGCCATTTTGGCACCAATTAGGTATCTTGGTGTGTATACGGCATATATGTGCCATATTTATTTGTAAAACTGAGCATGAACGTTTACCAAGTGTGTTTTCATAGCCGCTTATATCTTTTTGCAACATAGCGCACCTTTCGAAGCCAAAACTGCACAAAAGAAAAAAATCAATATTTGCAGTATTTTTATTTATTTATTTTTTTTTTTTTTAATGTAATGCACATTTTGTAATCAGTAGGTTCGATAATCAGACCTCGTTTTTTTGCTTTAAAAGATGATATTTCATACGACGTCCTTTTTGGATTCGTCGTTTTTCCATATTTGATTGTATGCGTCTACTCGTTTTGTAACTTTTATTTGTAACTTTCTTCTTTATTAACAGCGACATTTGGATTTCCTATTTAAATAAAAATTCTTCTAAATGCAAAGAATTTTGTTAAAATGAATAAATAAATGAAATGCGGACATATATTGCTCAAAGCACAAAATTTTTTCCTATTGAGTTAATAAAAATCAGTAAAAACATAATTTTTATGATGATAAAAAGGTGGCTTATGTAATAACAGAGTCATATATTATGTACGTTATGGATTAAGTATTAATATTTCTCCACAAGTATTAATATTTCTCCATAAATAATAATAATAATAAAATAAAATGCGGACAGACCAAAGTCTATATTTGACTGAAAACAACAACCATTTTCTAAATACTTTAAAAAATGGCCAATCTTCTAGCACTAATTAGATAATTTATGTCTATAATAGAAGATAAATAGCTTTTGATTCTATATTTCTATGCTATAAAGCAATAACGTTTGTGTGTTTTTCGTTATCATTGGGAGTACCTAGTCGATTTAAAAAATAATGTGGGCAAAAAATGTTGGTAACCATGTTTGCTGCAAAATATACTATATTTTGCGTAGGAACAATAATCACCATCAATGCACGAGCAAAAAAAGTTCTAAAATTGAGAATTCTTTAATGTTGATATGACTAAAAATTTATTTTTTTTTTATTTTATTTATTTATTTATTTATTTTTGTGGCAACTTTTAAGATATAATATTCTCGTTATAAACGATTTCTATAACATTCGACAATTTAAATTTACAAATTAAACATTTTTTTCCTAGAAAAAGTTTTAAACCCAATTTATTGAGAATATTGCAAATTCTAGGATACTGTTGGGGTTAGAAACTAGAACTTTGGCATCACAGGTTGGTTGAGTTTTGTCGTCCGATTATCTACGCTAATGGGATATAGGACCAGGGGGAGTGCCCTCCGTGGGGGTCTTTCTAAGGGAACCTAACCCGTATTTACGCAAGGTTCGAAGAAAACCACGGAAAACTCCGAACGGTTAGGCCGACAGCCGCGATTGGGTTCGAACCCAGCACCTGCCGTCTACCAGTTGAGAGGTCCGAATCTCTCGGCCACTGGTGGGCCCTTTGGCATCACAGTAACTTATAAGATGTAAATGCTCGTTTAGGACAAATTCTTAAAAAAGGATTCCTTAATTCTTATCGACAACCTCATGGCATCCATGGAAAACAGATGTTCAACAATATAAACTATTCAGACGGATGTCACACCATATAAAATACACTCCATTCTCTTCAAACATAATAGTTTATGTTATTTATAGTTTCTCAAATCGGTGCGGAGCTTCTGTTTATGCTCATGACATCATTTCAAAAAGTTATATTTCCAATGTAGGAAAATTTGGTGTTTTATTTTCTGCATTACTTTTAACATTTTGCATATTTCCAATTTTATATCCATGTATGGTTTGCTTTCCCTTTTATAAAAATAGTATATGCAACTTTATATATAAGATTTTGTAATTCTATGATTCAATATGCTTATTTTCATCATATTTTATCACAATGAATGACCAATTAAAGGTAACATCTCATTTTCTTTACTTGCCGTAAGTTATTAAATGTGTATTCTCAGCAACATCGCTCAGACTAATCCCTCTGAGGGAAGTCCTAGTTTAGCTTAAAATAATATTTGTTTGAGAATTGTACACATCATTACATACACAACAACACAACATATCATTACATAAAATTGCTCTCGCTTTGCTTTCCGATACGAACTGAGTAAATGCGGCGAAGTCACTCGAATATTATTTAAAATACATTTTTGCAGTGAGAATGTGTTGTATCCTTTGTAAATTAAGTTTGCAATAAACTAAAAAAGAATTTAATTGATGAATAAAAACGCAATAAAACCAAAATTCATCGGATTTTATATCAGACGATTTCTTTTGATATGATATTTTTATCTCAGTTTTTATCAATTTTAAGAGAAAATGGCGTATTTCTGCCACAATACAAAATCCGTACTAAAAACTGTAAAAAAATCAATAACTCATAAATAAATTGAGATACAGCTTTCAAACGAATTGCATTTAAAAGTAAATTTTTTTTCTCAATACGACGGTGTAAAAATCGAAAATGTGCGATATTTAGAAGTATAAAATTTGTAGTACTGAAAATTGCAAAACTGAATTGCATGCGAAAGTGTTGCCATTCGCAAAATGACGTATGCGTTACGCACAGATACGTTTGGCCTTTATAATATAGATAGACATATCATATTTATTATCTATTTTGATGCGCGGAGTAAAATATTTTTTTCATTTTTTAAATTTCTATTTATTTACGTTACAAGCCGCCTCTGGAAAAAAAAGTTGGTCTCTCTTAAATTTATGCTAGCTATTGTTATATGATACTTTTATTCATAATTTTATTTATTTGCTTTTCTGAAGGTCCATATAATGAAATCAACAATTTTAAGCGATCAGGGTAAGATTTAGCGGGAGAGTTCGTTATCCTGTTCTGGTTGGTACGTTTGGCGAATAAATCCAAAATGGCGCCGAAAGACCGCATAGCAATTTTTTTTAACAGTTTAAATGGCGTAACCGTTTTTTTCCATCACTTAATATTTTATTTCAAAGACTGATTTAACACAAGATTGACATTAATGTTAATTTTTTTCATTGTACAAAACAAAAAGATATGAAAAGTTTTCAAGTGCAAACGTTCATACCGATACTTTTCACAGTTATTATTTTATGAATAATTAGACATTAATGGAAAAATCAACCGGAGACTTAAAAGATAAGCGTAAAAATACGGTTTTAAATTTTTATAAACATTTATTTGAGTCTTTGAGACGTAAGGTAAGGACATACCGGTAATAAATCCGGTTTGGCGCGAAACAACAACTGTGAGTTGTGCACTCCATGATGATTCGGACGTGAGAATGTGTCAGCTTTTTTTTTAAGGTATGTTGAATGATTCTAGGTCAATTAAATTATTACTTTTTTTATTATGTCTGATTAATGTACATTGGTTTGCCAAAGCTTGGTGCTATTCTGGCTTCAAACACGGAGGATCTGATGCCAAAATATATAAATAGCTCAGAAAACAAACCTGATGAATTTTTATTTTTGTTTTCGTACGGATCAATTCTGTTTCTATATTAAAATGCGGCACAAATGTCATATACGAATTACATTGGCGTTGATTTTTTTCTTAGGCCAATTTGGCGAAAATCTCGTTTTGGAATACCAGTTACATAGATATATATATATATTTTTTTTATAACGGAATACCAATAAATAAAAAAAAGTTTATTTAATAACATAGAACAAAACAAGGTACTTTTAAGTTATCCCGTCGACCAAATCGCCAAACTAATAGCCAAATTGTACATGTTGACATAATTTTTATTTTAAATAACGAAAAAGCAAATAATTAGTAGAATATTAATAAAAATATTAATAAAAAGTCGAAATAAAAATCAATGACATTTTAAACACGAGAATCGCATTTAATGTCACATTCGATAACATTAAATACGATTCACGTGTTTAAAATTTCATTAAGTGATTTTTATTTCGACTTTGTATTTTTATTAATATTCCACTAATTATTTGTTTTTTCGTTATCTAAAATAAAAATTATGTCAATATGTATAATTTGGCTATTAGTTTGGCGATATGTAAAATTTGGCGAAATTGGTCGACGGGGTAACAGAGTAGTACTGAAAAAAAAAATCTCGTGTACATGAAATAGTAAATAAGTTGTCAGAATATACGTTGTCAAATTTATTTTCCCGCCAAGAACTTTTCGTCATGTACAACTACAGAAAAAGTACTTTTATTTATTCACTTATAGTATTTTTAATAAGGTGAAAGAAAAACGTGTAAATGTATTTGATATATGTATTTTTAATGTATGTGTTTTTTAATGAAAGTCATGTATTTTAAAATAAAGCCAGTGACAGCTTTATATTTAAAATAAAATTAGGCAAAGGACGCCTATTTGGCGATTGTTTCGGGTAGCTAAAATAAAAGTAGGAAAATAGTCACTGGGCATATAAAAAATAAAACAGCCAGACGGAGCTGTTGATGACTGTCACATGAATTATATAGGTATTTATATAGGTACTATAGCAAAATTTGCAGCATCTCTAGTGTAAACTAGGACTCTTGAGGTAAGGCATTTAGCTGCTCAGCAGCGGGTAGTGAGCTTGAATCCCGTTGAATGTAAGTTGCGTAAATTCGTCTTTGCTTAGAAATGCTTTTGTGTTTAGTTCTTATTTTTTCGGGAATATTCTTATGTTAATTGTTATTCAATTTTGTAGAATTTTTCTAGTTTGGAATGTTCTATTCGAGAAAGTACCTTGAATGTATTTAATTGGTATGGCTTTCAATTCTTTTAATAAAGTTGTGAACTCGCTGTACTTTTTTCGTTCGAATCCACGGTTTATTTTTCATATCATGCTTTTTATATGGCAATGCAATGACCTTTTTAATTATTCTGATACATCAAAATTTTATGTTGATATTATCATTTTATAAATTTTGACAGCAGCAATTATCGTTCTTTTTAAGATATTAGAAAATCTTCAGTTTTTATCAAAAAATTAAATGACTAGTATTAAAAAATGCTCTAACGAGCACCAAAAAAGGTCAATATGTTTTTAAGTATAAAAAAGGGTTTGACAAGTGCTTCTGTTAATTATTGAGCATGAGGAAGGACAAGGGATCCCCTCTTGGCTACAACTCACTTCAATGCCAATTTTGAAAAAATCATATTTGCGCTTTTTCCACATAAAAGAAATTTGCGGTACTTTAGTAGAACTTCCCACCATGCTTTAGATGTTAACCAGGGATAGGAGTGTAGTCGTAAAAATAACAGAGGATATATGAACTAAGCAGAGAGATACTCTAGAATGTGTATACTATAGCTTTTTTGAGAAACAGAGGGTATATGGTGTTCTATTAAAAAAGTCCAGAAGGTACACGGCGTATAGCTGTAACATCTTGTTAACTCTAGATGTTAAAATAAAATAAGAGAGAGCAAATACCGAGTTGACCATTGTAATATATTATTATTTTTTTTATGTGTAATGGCAACTCTTGGTAACGTGCAGTAAAAAACTAAAAGCCGTAGCGGCAGTTCTTATTATATTTTAAAATATCACATCTCTTTGGTTGTAACTTATCTATGTACGCTTGTTCCGGTAAAGCAATGTTTTGTATTTGTTCTTATTAAATTAATTTAGAAGTTATAAATTTACATAACTGTAGTAATTTGTGAAAATGGCGACGAGAAATTTAAAACAATAAGCTTTACCGTATACTTTTAACCGTCGTATCGACTATGTCGAAGTTAGGCCTAGTTGGTCAATTGTCAGTATTTGACGACAGCAATGAGGATTTTTCTCTTTATGTGGAAAGACTTGAGCAATATTTTTGGCAAACGATATCGATAAAGCAAAAAAAGTTCCTGTGTTAATTTCAGTATTGGGACCTAAAACTTATAAACTTTTACGCAATCTTATAACGCCTCAGCTACCAAAAGATTTGACTTACGACGATTTGATTAAGAAGCTGCGAGATCATTTTCGTCCGGCTCCTATTACTATAGCGGAACGATTTTGCTTTCACAGAAGAAACCAAAACGATCCTGAAAGTATTTCAGAGTATATTGTGGAATTAAAGCGTTTGGCCTCCACCTGTGATTTTGGATCGTTTCTGGAGGAAGCTCTACGGGATCGTTTCGTCTGTGGCATTCGTTGTGAAGCCACTCAAAAACGCCTACTCGCTAAAAAAGATCTCAAACTTGAAGATGCTTGTGAAATAGCTTTGGCGATGGAATTGGCGGAGGAAGGAGCCAGCAACATTAAAGTTACAGTACCTGTACCTTCTAATGTCAACAAAGTGAGCAAATTTCAAAGTAAGTCGCTTAAAAATACTAAAAATCCTCAAAAATGTTATCGGTGTGGTGCATCACACGATGCAAACAAGTGTAAATACAAATCAGCCAAATGCCATGCGTGCCACAAAATTGGCCATATTTCACCTGTGTATAAGTCAAAAGGTAAAATTGCTAACCCTTCTGCTAAAAAAGTATCAGCTAATTGTGTACAGAATAATTCTGAGGAATATAATCTGTTTACTATTAATGTAAATAAAGTGTGTAAATATTCTAATTATATAGTTCAAGTTGAAATATGCGGCAAAATGTTAGATATGGAATTAGATACTGCTGCAGATGTTAGTATAATTTCTGAAAAGTGGCTACAACAAAATTTACCACACATAGTACCTAAATGTATACCCGTTACACTGAAAGATTACAATCAACAACCCATTGCAATCGCTGGGGAAGTATCTGTTAGTGTGAAATATGAAAACCAAATGTGTGATTTACAAGCTATTGTTGTTAAAGGTGATCGACCATCCTTATTTGGGAAGGATTGGATCAGAAAATTTAAATTAAATTGGCACAAAATTTTTGCGGTGCATAAAATACTTAAGGATATGCCTAATAAAGTAGATTCTATTAGTGCATTGACAAACAAGTATAGCAAACTTTTTGAAGAAAGTTCAGAACCTATTAGACGTATAAAGGCTTCATTAAAAATGAAAAAAGAAACCCAACCTGTGTTCTTTAAAGCACGTCCAGTTCCATATTCCTTAAAAAGTAAAGTTGCCGAGGAAATTCTAAATTCCAAAAAGAGAGGTGTTTGGGACTTTGTGCAACATTCTAGTTGGGCAACTCCATTTGTGATTGTTCCTAAGAAAAATGGAGATGTACGATTGTGTGGCGATTTTAAAGTCACTGTTAACAAGTTTATTGATCAAAATCAGTATCCCTTACTAACTCAACAAGATTTGTTTGCAACTCTTAATGGTGGACAGTACTTCCCCTTAAAAAAAATGTACTTCACAAAATTGGATTTGCGTCATGCTTATCAACAAATTGAATTAGATGAAAGCTCTCAAGAATACCTTACGCTGAATACGCATCTTGGTTTAGTACGTCCTTTAAGATTATTATATGGCATAAACAGTGCATCAGCAATTTTTCAGTCAACAATTGAACAAATTCTGCAAGGTATAGACCGAGTGATTTGTTTTCAAGATGACATCCTTATTACTGGTACTACGTATGAAGAGCACCTAAGCACTCTGGAGAAGGTATTTCAGCGATTTAGTGAGTACAATGTTAAACTCAATTTATCAAAATGTAGTTTTTTACAGAAGAGTGTAGAATTCTTAGGCCATGTTATAGATAGTGAGGGCATTCATCCTACAGATGAGAAAGTACAGTGCATTAGAAAAATTAATGCTCCATCAAATGTGACCGAACTAAAATCGTTTTTGGGTCTTCTGAACTATTATTCAAAATTTATACGTAATTCTGCCATGCTACTTGCCCCTCTTTACAAACTACTCCATAAGGACACTCCTTGGAAGTGGACGGCAGAATGTGAAGAAACCTTTCAAAAATGCAAAACTATACTTACTTCAGATGCTGTTTTAGTTCATTATGATGACAAATTGCCTTTGAAAGTCTCTTGTGATGCTTCGCCTGTGGGTCTTGGAGTTGTTTTATCTCATGTTATTGATGGTGATGAACGTCCAATTGCTTATGCATCAAGGACTCTCTCCAAAGCTGAACGGAACTATTCTCAAATCGAGAAAGAAGCTGCTGCAATAATCTTTGGAATAAAGAAGTTCCAACAGTACCTATTTGGTAGGAAGTTTACATTGGTTACTGACCATCAGCCATTAACAAGTATTTTTGCTCCTAACAAAGCTGTTCCTGCCATTGCTGCAGCAAGACTTCAAAGATGGGCAGTATTGTTATCTTCTTTCAACTACAGCATTGAGTATAAAAAAGGCTCAGAGCACTGCAATGCTGATGCCTTGTCACGTGCGACTGTTGAATCTGATGTAGAAACATCATCAGAAATATTTAAAATTTCTTATTGCGATGAGTTGCCAGTAACCTGCATAGAAATCGCAAAAGCAACTCGTAATGATAAAGTGTTAGGACCAGCTTTGAAGTATGTTCAAAATGGATGGCCACGGAAGATGGATAACGTAGCTCTCAAACCATATTTTTATCGTAAAGATCAACTCTCTGTTGATAATAATTGCCTGCTGTGGGGGATGAGAGTAATTGTACCAGAAAAATTCAGGAAGAGACTCCTGGATCAACTACACGACACCCACTCAGGTATATCAAAGATGAAAGCCATAGCTCGTAGTCATATATGGTGGCCAAAGTTAGATGATAACATTGAAAAACTTGCTAGACAGTGTACCGCTTGTAAAAAGAACAGTCGTTCTCCTCCTGGTACTCCACTTCAGCCATGGACTTGGGCAAAACATCCTTGGGATAGAGTGCACATTGATTATGCACAAAAAGACAAGAAAAATTATCTATTGCTTGTCGATAGCCACTCTAAATGGTTAGAGGTTATGCAGATGCCTTCCACGACTTCTCCTCACACTATTGAAGCTCTACAGCAGATTTTTTCACGATATGGATTGCCATTAGAATTAGTGTCTGATAATGGTCCTCAATTCATATCAGAAGAATTTGAGTGGTTTCTGAAGTCGAATGGAATAAAACATGCTCCTATTCCAACCTATAATCCACAATCTAACGGTCTGGCTGAGAGAACGGTGCAGACATTTAAAGAAGCATTAAGTAAAATGAATAGTGATGATACAGATCATAGCTCACTGAGTCGAAAGATCTCTCGTTTTCTCATGAGTTATCGCTCAACTCCTCACTCTACAACTGGACTGTCTCCTGCTGAATTGTTTTTATCAAGACCAATTCGCACACCCTTGGCACTTGTACATCCCAGTACACAAGCTCGTGTTGAACAACAACAATGTGCTCAAAAGAAATATTATGACAGAAGCCATACTAGAAACAGAAACTTTGTGTCTGATGAAAAAGTGTTAGTCCGTTCTCATAAAAATCAAGAGTGGAGCAGAGGAACTTTAGTTAGACCACAAGGTAATAAAACTTGGGTTGTGAACATCAACAACAAGATGTATCTTGCACATGTTGATCAGCTTCGTCATGAGTACAGTAAAGATGACCAAGAGCCTACAAATCTTGATAATTTAGTCAGTAAGAGTTGTCATAGTAATGTTGACATTCTTGAAAACATTGATGCAGATGACAGGCCAGCAGAAACTTGCCCTGTAGAGAATAATACTTCTGCCACCACCGAGAAGAACACTTATACAGTCGCAGATAATTCTGAAATCTCTGAAACTGATACTAATGTAGGTAAAGAGAAAATATCAACCACCAAAGAAGCAGAAAAACAGTTGGTGGATACCACAAATAGCACACCAGCTGTTAAACATGAAAGAAAAACGGATGCAAATGTTCGTCGTAACCCACCCCGCACTCGGAAGAAACCTTTTCGTCTAGACTTATAAATATCTGGGCATTCAAATTTTTTTTTAAGGGGAAGTACTGTAATATATTATTATTATTTTTTATGTGTAATGGCAACTCTTGGTAACGTGCAGTAAAAAACTAAAAGCCTTAGCGGCAGTTCTTATTATATTTTAAAATATCACATCTCTTTGGTTGTAACTTATCTATGTATGCTTGTTCCGGTAAAGCAATGTTTTGTATTTGTTCTTATTAAATTAATTTAGAAGTTATAAATTTACATAACTGTAGTAATTTGTGAAAACCATAACTAAACCATGAAATTTATTAGAACTCTCGAGACATGAAGTAAGTTGAAGTAGTAATACATAAACTGTTACGTGGCAGTAGAAATGTATAAACTGCTCACGTGACATCTCCCTTTACAATAAAAAAGATAAGACTAAAAATTATTTTATAAGTTTAAACGTTCTGGAGGGCGAATAACTCTTCCAGAGCGAGTAATCACTGTTTTAGATTTGGGCGGAGTAAACGTTGGACGAGGAACTTCAGGAAGAGGGTCAACGGACGCATTGTCACCATTCTCCGATCGAACAAAATTTGAAGGATTAACAGCAACCTGGCGGTCGGGTACAATCACAGCCTTTGTTGGACGTACGTGGGCACTGTTTCGACGAAGAGTTTTCCCAGTAGGAGTGGTGACATAATAAGAACGTGGAGTATCAGCAGCCTCTGGCATTTTTGCCGATCCCACGAAGCTAGCATAGGGAAGAAAATACGGGCTTCTGATTGGTTGAATAATTTAAAGAGCATTTCGTTTTGATTCATTTTCGAGTATATTTTTATTTAATCATCAGTTTCTATTTGAAAACCTTTTTAAAGATGGAATTTGTTAAATTTCCTTCTGATTTTACATATTAATTAACAGATGAAAAAAACTTAGAACTTATTCCAGAACTTAGAATTTAAGAAATTAAGTATGAAATATTTATAGAAATAAAGATATTTGTTGAAAATTGCATCAAAAGAAGTAAATTTTCAAGAAATAATAATAATAATGTATCAAGAAATAATAATAATAGTAATAATAATAATAATAATAATAATAAACGGAATTAAAGTAAATTGTTTTGTGTTACATACTTAAAAAAATTACAAAAATAAAACTGCCATTACTACTTCTTATTGTTATTTTAATATGATATGCACATATACGCCACTATACGTACATCCACATTCTGAACGATTTATTTACAAGCAACAACTGCTCATTAAATAATTCAACCAATCACAAACCTGTACTTTCCTCCCTATACTAGCTTTGGTGGGATCGGCAAAAATGCCAGCCTCTGACACAGTAGCAGGAATCCAAGTACGATGATCAGTCTGAAGCTTGAGAGATTAGCCTTTATTCAGCACTGGAGATTCATTTCTTGAGTTAGTGCTCGAATTGCTTTTCTCTACTTAGTTGAAGAGGAACGGTAGATGACATTCGAGGCAAACGTAAAGAGGGATGTATAGGTATTAAACTTCGAGTAGCTCTTCCAAAAAGACGTTGAGCGGGAGAAGGCAAATTTTCACGCGGAGTGTTTCTCCAATTTAAAAGTGCCAATCTGACATCTGTACGATCTATAGCACATCTTCTTAACCGTTTGACTGCTACGCGGCGCAAAAGCGCTGCGATAGTTTATCTCGAAAACCGCGGCGCAGCGCTTTTGCGCTGCGAGTTCTTTATAATACAAAAAGAATTATTAAAATTGATTGATATTTGTCTAAATAACAGTGTTTTATATGACAACATTATTTTTTCCTTTAAAGAAATCAAAATATGTACCGCAATTTTCGTGCATTCTTGCAAAAATTGCTTCGCACTAAAACGGTTAAAATCAATTTAGCTATCTGGACGTAGCGTTCCGCTAGACCATTAGATTTAGGATAATGCGGGCTAGATGGGATATGCTGTATTTTCCAATCTTTAGTAAACTTGTGAAATGCATCTGAGGAGTATTGTGGACCATTATCAGATTCCAAAATATCTGGAATTCCATGAGTTGCAAACACATCTTTCAAATATTCTATTACCGAATGTGATGAAGGATGCACCAGTTTTTTAAAATCAAAATATCCTGAGTAACTATCAACAAGAAGACAATAATGGTTTCCAGAAAATTCAAACATATCAGTAGCCACTCGTTGCCACGGGAATTGAGGAACGGGTTTCATTTTCAATGGCTCTGCATTTGGGGACGAGCTGTCTGTTGACAAACAGGACATTTTTGTATAAAGAGCTCAATATCACGGGTCATTCCATGCCAAAATATAATTTCTCGAGCACGATGTAAAGACAAATTAATTCCTAAGTGTCCTTGATGGATTAAATTTAAATACTTTGACTTTAATGTAGATGGAACTATTAAGCACTCTGATTTGAATAACAAATCTTCATAAACTGCTAATTCTTCTCTGAAGTTCCAGTATTTCCGAAGTTGTGGAGAAACTGAGTTAATACTAGATGGCCAACCATCAAGAATTAAACGTTTCAACTCTTGCAATTCAGAATCTTCATTTACCGCATTCAGTAATTCAGAAAAAGTCAACAACGGAAGAGGAACATCACATACAACTTCAAAAGTTTCTATATCTTCATCCTCTACAAGATCAATATTGCAATCGCGACTTAAAGCATCTGGAATCGGTATATCTTTACCCTTTTTGTATACTATCTTGGGAGAATACTGAAGAACATCAAAAAGTATTCTTTGAAGACGTGCAGGAGCTGCTTGTAAGGATTTCTTTGAAATGGCTTCTAACGGTTTATGATCAGTTTCAATTGTAACAGGTTTACCATAAATATAATCGTGAAACTTTTTACACCCAAAACGAATAGCAAAGCATTCCTTTTCAATTTGACGATATCGTCGTTGTGATTCTGTTAATGCTTCAGTCGCATACGCAATTGGTCTACCATTTTGAAGAAGCACAGCACCAACTGCATGTGAACTGGCATCGACTGAGACAACTGTAGGTTTATTAACATCAAAATAAGCCAACTTTGGCGTATTTTTAAAAATATTTTTTAATTTAAGGAAAGACTTTTCTTGATCTTCAGACCATTGCCACAGTACATTTTTGTGTAATAATCTACGTAAAGGCTCTGTGATTTCAGAGAAATTTGGTATGAATTTTGA